>PVJC01007115.1:0-45380 GCA_004026665.1 Murina feae
TCCGCCCCTGAGGCTGAGGCCTGGAAATCGGTGCGGGGCACACAGCACACAGGGAGGTGTGCCCTCTGTGTGTACTGTGTGCCCCAATGGATTCCAGGGTCCCAAACTGTGAGAGAGCACAGGCAGGGATTAAGTACCCCCCAACTGCCGAGTGCACAAATTTTTGTGCACCGGGCCCCTAGTACACTATATAACTTCATTAACCAATATCACTCCAATAAATTTAATTAAAATGGGTTTCCCATCTTGCAAGATGGCGGGTGAAAAGAAAACTGAGAAGTTGGATACTAAGGAGAAGAAGCCTGATACTAAGGAGAAGAAACCTGAAGCCAAGAAAGCTAATGCTGGCAACAAGTTAAGACGCCTAAGAAGGGGAAGCCCTACTGCAGCCGAAACCCAATCCTTGTCAGAGGAATTGGCAGATATTCTCGGTTGGCTATGTATTCATGAAAGGCCATGTACAAGAGGAAATATTTGGCAGCTAAATCTAGGATTGAAAAGAAAAAGAAGGATAAAGTTCTTGCTACTGTCATAAAACCAGTTGGTGGCAACAAGAATGGTGGTACCCAAGTGGTTAAACTCGGCAAAATGCTTAAATATTATCCTACTGAAGATGTGCCTCGAAAGCCATGGCAAGAAACTCTTCAGTCAGCATGTGAGGAAATTGCGGGCCAGCATCACTCCCAGGATCATTCTGATCATCCTCACTGGGAGCCACAGAGGCAAGAGGGTGGTTTTTCCGAAGCAGCTGAGCAGTGGCTTGCCACTTGTGACTGGACCTCTGTCTCTCAATTGTGTTTCTCTGCGTAGAACACACCAGAAATTTGTCATTGCCACCTCCACCAAAATTGATATCAGTGGTGTGAAAATTCCCAAATATCTCACTGATGCTTATTTCAAGAAGAAATTGTGCAAGCCCAGACACAAAGAGGGTGAGGTCTTCGACACAGAGAAAGAGAAATATGAGATTATAGAGCAGCACAAGGTTGACCAGGAAGCCATGAACTTAAAAATTCTGCCAAAAATCAAAGTCGTTCCTCAGCTCCAGAGCTGTCTCTGCTCTCTGTTTGCTCTCACAATGGGCTTTATCCTCACAAACTGGTGTTCTGAACTTCTTATAAGAACCTGATTAAATAACTGATATGTTAAAATTTTTTAATTAAAATGAGAACATTTCTCTTTTAAATCAGGCAGTGTTTGAGGTTGAGGGGGTTTAATATAAGTCCCATCATGCTATTTGCTCAAAATGCCTCATCTCACTTTTTATGGCCTATAAAATTCTCCATGGTCTACATCACTCTGACTTCTCTCCTTCTCCCCTCCCCCTATCTTGGCTCTAGTTATATAGGCCTTCTTGTGTCTTAAACACATCAAGTAGGTTTAAACCTCAGGACCTTTGCACATGCTTTTTTGTCTGTTTGGAATAATCTTGCCCTAGATGTCTACATATAGTGTCCTCACAGCTTTCATGATTTCTGCCTATATGGAATCTCATCAGTGAGGCTTTTTCTTTCAGAAATAAAGCAGCAATCGCTCTCCTCTCCAGCACTTTATATAACCACACTTTGCGTTCCTCCACTTCATAGCATTAAACACCACTTAACACATATACTGATTATTTTTATGTTATCTGTTATATGCCCCCTTCTGTATACAAACTCAATAAGGGAAGGGGTTGCATCTGTCTTATTCTCTATTCTATCCCCATGTCTAAAATAGTATTTGACACATAGTAAACCTTCAATAATTAAGTAGTTGTTGAATGAGTGAATGAATGAAATAAAGTTCCACAGCTCTGTATTTAGTATGGATTTAATTTAATGTAATAAACTTATTTTTAAACTTGTTTATTTATGGTAAATTTAAAAGTTGATCTTTTATATGCCACCATGTAATTGTAGACAGGCTGTAATAAAACCATTTAAAAGTATCATCTAAACCTAGAAAAATTTATAAAATAAAAGTATCACCTGGCCAGTGTGGCACAGTGGTTGAGCATCGGCCTATGAAACAGGAGGTCACGGTTCAATTCCCAGTCAGGGCACATGCCTGGGTTGCGGGTTCTATCCCCAGTGTGGGACATACAGGAGGCAGCTGATCAGTGATTCTCTCTCATCATTGATGTTTCTATCTCTCTCCCTTCCTCTCTGAAATCAATAAAAAATATTTTTTTAAAAAAGTATCATCTAACAATAAAATAAATAAAAATGCTTTTTGACAAGACAAGTGTCTGTGTCCTCTTCTCCATGGGGTTTTCAATATTTTTTCCTTGTCAACAAAGTTGAAACAAAAGTGGCTAAGTGAGATGGTGGAAGAGCTTGACATGAAAAGATGAGATTTAAGTCAGGCCAGGAGACCTCATTTTGCCTACCTAGACGAGTATTGTTTCATCTGTGTCTCCTGAAAGAACAAGCTGTTTGATAATTGTTTTTTAATCTATTGCTGAAGAGCCTCTTGCTCATGTTAATGTTTGTGAAGAAAGGATGGCCAGATCCAGTTTAGACACAGCTGTTTCTTGATTTTCACTTGGCTTTGATAGCACTATCTATTGCACTGTGACAAAACTGATGGTAGCAGTCATTTTAAATGTCCATGTGTGGAGGTGCAAAGTGCGGTTGTCTCTTTAAACTGTACTCACATGTAGTAACATTGCCAAAAGTTTTGTCTCTTTATCACATTTATATCTTCTACTAGGGGCCCGGTGCACAAAAATTTGTGCACTCAGGAGGTCCCTCAGCTCAGCCTCTGCCCTCTCGCAGTCTGGGACCCCTCTGGGAATGTCCACCTGCTGGTGTGCCTGGTCAGCCTGGGTGAGGGGCTGATGGCTGTTTGCAGGCTGGCCAAGCCCCCCAGTGTGGACCCTCACCCCATTGGTGTGTGGCCAGTCTGGGTGATGGGCTGAGGGCCATTTTCAGGCTGCCAACATCCCCTTAAGGTTTTGGGTCCCTACTAGGGTGCCTGGGCAGCCTGGGTGAGGAGCTGAGGGGCTTTTTCAGGCTGCCCACAGTCCCTTCAGGTTTTGGGTCCCTACTGGGGTACCTGGCCAGCCTGTGTGAGGGGCTGATGGCTGTTTGCAGGCTGGCCAAGCCCCCCAGTGGGGACCCTCACCCCATTGGGGTGTGGCCAGCCTGGGTGTGGGCCTGAGGGCTGTTTTCTGGCTTTCATGCTGCCCACAGCTCCCATTGACCCAATGTCCCAGCAAGGCTGGCTGGAAGCGGTTTATGGGGGTTATTTATCTTCTATAATTGATACATTGTTCCTTTAAGCCAAGACCTAGGCAGGTAATGAAGCTACCTGTCTGCTTCAGCTCTATGGCTTCTATAATTGAAAGAATGTTGCCTAGGCAAGCAGTTTCCTCCATCACTGGTGCAATGGAACCTGCTGTTTGCTTAGGCTCTGAGGCTTCTATAATTTTAACAATGTTGCAAATATGTTGTTGCCTGAGCCTGGAGAAGCTGAGCTGGCCAGTAGACAGCTTACTCCTGCTGCAACGGAAGTGTCTGTTTACTCCAGTTTCATGACTGCCGGCCTCCATCTTGGCTGGGTTAATTTGCATACAGCTGCTCTGACTGGCTGGTGGGCATGGCTTAGGCATCCTGAAGAAACGGTCAATTTCAATATTACTCTTTTATTAGATTAGATTATAGATACTGAGCTAGTGATAGTTTAGAAAGTAATTGTCAACCTTCCAAGAAGATTCAATTTGCACTTTCAAATAATGCTGTCCTATTTTTCACACACCAGTTTGTTTACTGTTTTCATTGTGAACCATTTTTGTTCACCAGCTCATAAACCCATACTCATATTATTGAGCTATGTAATAAGGATAGATCATTCTCTATATATGAAAGGAAAAGTAGAGTTTCCCTTTAAAGCCAGTAGAAACTCTAGAAATGTGAATGTAGTAGGAGTGATAGGAAAGATGGCCTCATGTGACTTAGCTTCTCAAGTTAATAGTGTACAAATGTAGTAAGTAATAATTTTATTGAGTCAGAACAGAACTGAACATCATGTTAAAATTCAGATATTGCTAGTCTGTTCGGTGCTGCTCTGCTTCTGTATATATTTTTGTTTGTCAAACTACAGCAGGAAGGCCAGGGAGGGTTGGAGATTGTTAAGAGATCAACTGAAGGACTTGCATGCATGCATACAAGCATAACCAATGGACACAAGACACTGAGGGGTAGGGGAGGCCGGGGGAAGGTCAAGGGGGGAAAAAAGGAGACATATGTAATACACTTTGTAATACTTTAAGCAATAAAACAAAATTTTAAAAAATGCAGACATTGCATTTTAGGAGTGACATTGGGAGAATATACCTAGGAAAGTGACCAAGCTGAGGAGAGGTCTAGAAACCAGGAAAGACAAGAAAGAGTTGAAGTAACTGTATGTTTAGCCTGGAGAAAAGAAGACTAAACTATTCCATGCTGACTCTTAAAAGACTTGACACTGGAAGAAGTAGTGCACACTTAGTTTGTTTTATTCCAAAGGCAAACTCTAGGATAAATAGATGAAAATAAAAGAAGGCACATTCAGATGAACAGTATAAATAAAAAAAAACTCATAAAAATGAAAACTAACCAAAAGTAGAACACATTTACTTAGAAATATAGACTTCTTCCTGGACATATTTAAGTGGTCTCAGCCTCTGATAGGTATCTTGTAGAAAGGATGCTTGCAGGAATAAGATACAGGTCAGTTAATCTCCAAAGTTATTCATTTCTCACTCTAAAATCATTTTTTCTATTATTCAAGTCAAAAACTAGGAAAATAAAAAAATATACCCTTATTCAATCATCCATCCAAGCACCCATTCATTAATTCATTTAACATTTACTTACTGAGTGACTGGTATGTGCCAGGTACTGTATTAAGTACAAGAAATATAAGACTCAGAAATGTAGGATACAGAAATGTAAACAGATAATTACAATGTAGGATGCAAAGGCAGACGTATGTACAAGTAACAGAGTTATGGAGATGCTATAGGGAAGTAAAACCTAGGAAGATTTGGTGAGGAGAAAGTTATGCCAGAGCAGAGTTTTAAGGGATGAATTAGAGTTTTCTGGGAAGACAAAGTTAATGTAGGAAGACTATACTAATAAAAGAGTAATATGCTAATTAGACCAGGAGACCTTCTGGACAAAGCCAGGGGCTTGGCCAACCTGAAAACTGCCCCCAAATTGTCCCCAGTCCCTTGCCCAGGCCGACCACAGCCCTCAGAGGGGACCCTCACCCTAATGGGGTCATGGACAGCCTGAAAATGGCCCTCAGCCCCTTGCCCAGGCCAGCCACTGCTCCCACTGGGGACCCCAACCCCGATGGGGGCATGACTAGCCTGCAAACCACCCCAGCCCCCTCGCCCAGAATGGCCTCACCCCTCAAGGATCCTGATCCGGGACCCCCTTCAGGGAAGACCAGCCAGCCCTCACCCTTTCACCAGGCCTCTATCTATACTAATAAAAGGGTAATATGCTAATTAGACCAGATGTCCTTCCTGACAAAGCCATGGTAGTGGAGCCAAGGCAGAGGCAGTTAGGGGTGATCAGGCCTGCAGGGGAGAGCAGTTAGGTGGATCAGGCTGGCAGGGGAGAGCCGTTAGGTGGATCAGGCTGGCAGGGGAGAGCAGTTAGGGGAATCAAGCCAGCAGGCAGGTGAGCGGTTAGGAGCCAACGGTCCCGGATTGTGAGAGGGATGTCCAGCTGCTGGATAGGGCTTAAACTGGCAGGCAGGCATCCCCTGAGGGGTCCTGTATTAGAGAGTGTGCAGGCTGGGCTGAGGGACAACCCCCCTCCTGTGCATGAATTTTGTGCACCAGGCCTCTAGTTCTAAATAAGGGGGGAAATATGTGCAAAGACATGGAGGTATGACACCATCATCCAGCAAGTTTGTAAATTTTAGGTAACTCATCATTGCTGGAGCATAATGTCTATCAGGAGAGGGGAAGAGGAAATAGGATGATGTAGAAGGTTTAAAGAGGGCTAGGTCAAGAGGGGCCACTCCAAGGAGTCTGAACCATTATGGAAGCCAGGAAGCTGGGCAATAATGTTCCTTCCTTCTATACTTGCCTTTGGCTTTGCCTATACAATTTTGCATTTATGTCAGAAGCCATTCATAGGGAAACAAAATAAAAATAGAGGTTAGATATTTTCTGCTGCCACAAAGTCAGCTTAATTTTCAGAATCTCATTCTCTGACTTCTGTATATCTGTTATTTTTTATCTGGATCCAACAAAAATTGAACATAAAAGTATTTTCATTTATCACAAATTAAATAATATTATGTAAGTTTCTAATCTATTTCAATATCCATGGACAGGAAATGTAATATCTGTAGCTGGGCTTTCATAGAAATCCTGTCTCCCAGTTGATATATGTTCTTTCTAAGTTAAAAACAAATGGAATCATCTTAGCAACAACAATATAAAATCTTCAACATTTTAGCATTTTTGTTCTAATTTTGAAAGAAAAGCTCTTATCTCTTTAGAGTCATACAATTCAAATGAGCTTTAATTTTTGTAAAACCCCCATAATTGGCCTTATTAATTAGATGATCGACCAGATTTGCTGAGAATTCAGAATTGTGAACTTTCAAAAATAAGCTGCAATGTTATTATTTTCAAGTATCATACTTGAGAATCCTGTAAATACTTTTAAAAGTAGCACATTTTTATTTTAATGAAAATGCTGCTGTGACGACATTTCTTGAAAACAATTGGTCTGTGTTGGGTTTTTAATATTCATATTTACTAATTTTATTCTGAATGCACATGTAAAGTGTTCTAGATTAAAGACAGCTTATTTGTATTCAGTTAAAAGGCTAACAATAATTATCTTCACCACCTACAGCCTGATTCTCACCCCGGGGAGATACAATAAAAGCTAGTTCAAATTTCTTACACATGCAAGGTGTGCATCACAGGTGAGAAACAAAGAAAAATGGATTTTCTCTTCTTTAAATCAGGAGAAAGAGGCAGCTACCTCCTTCTTTCCTCTTGATAGGAGGGAGTGAAATTTTTGCTCTTCAGAGACAAAATGTAAAGGACCCTAGGTTCTAACTCCAATCTTTTAAAATAGTATAACTCATCTTTCCAAGGACCAGATATGCACTCAACTTTTATGACCTAGAAATGTCTCCAAGGTCCCTGGCCTTATTTTTCCTTGAAATGTAAACATACTTTCAGAGTTAGATAAATCTCTCTGAAGTTCTATCACTATCTAACAGTTATAAATTACCTTCCCAAGGCTTACACTTAGCCCCAGATCCCAAGTTTTAAACAAAATGTATTTATAAGACCCCAAACTCTTCAGATAACACAAAAAAAATTTTCGCTATACCCTATAATCAGCCTACAATGAAGCTAACATTTACTTGTGTTAAAGATGCATACTTGCTTACCAAATCTTTTTCCCCATGCTCCATAAAAAATAAACTTCAACTTAGTATGTTCTCATCATAATAAATTTTACTATATTCATTCAACAAATTCAACAAACACTAACTGAGTGCCTACTGTGTCTCAGGCCCTATTCTAAATAGGTATTTCACTACAAGTAGACTTCTTCTGAGTTGACATTTTACTGTTGCACATATACCTTCCCTTCAATTAGAATTACTCTCCTATAATTAGATAAATTCTTGTTTTATTTGCTATTCGAAAGGCCTAAAATGATCTTGGTACCGAGTAAATCCAGTCTTAAAAATTCTGAGTGAGTTTTGGAATGTTGTTCTTTGGGCACTATTAAATTTAATTATTTTCTCTTTGTACTTTTCCATCCTTCCTTATAATTTATAATCCTAACTGCTAATCTTCAAGACATTTACATATTTTCCTTCACTAAACTCAAGAACATTAATTTGCATGCTAGACTAACTCAAATGACTTAGCTTTGAATCAAGGTAAGTTTTCCTTCAAAATATTTTCAACTATTAAACAGTCTTGTTTGCTGGATTTTAAAACCTCCTTTATGACTAAATCCATGGTAGTTTAAAATTATATGCTTCTTTCATAACCTGCTTCACCTTTAATAAAACTAAATCAAAGAATTTACATCAACAGTATCATAGGTAGCCAAAATCAAAGTGACCATTCACTAACATGTCTCTGGATTATTTCTTAAGATCACCTTAGAAAAGATAATAGTTCGATGAGCAAAAAATATATATCAAAGAGATAGCTTAGGAGAGTTAAAGGATAAAACTTTGAATTCTAAGCATACAGCAAACCATAATGAATTATTTCTTTTTTTAAAATATATTTATTGATTTTTTACAGAGAGGAAGGGAGAGGGATAGAGTTAGAAACATCTATGAGAAACATCAATCAGCTGCCTCTTGCACACTCCCTACTGGGCATGTGCCAGCAACCTAGGTACATACCCTTGACTGGAATCGAACCTGGGACCCTTGAATCTGCAGGATGATGCTCTATCCACTGAGCCAAACCAGTCAGGCCTAATGAATTATTTCTTGTAAAGCTTGACTTTAGTGAAAAAGTTGGAGCAAATAAAAATTAAAACAATCTAATCAAATAAAAGAGTAATATGCAAATTAGGCATCACTCTGCTACACCTAAGCCATGCCCACACGCCAATCAGAGCAACTATATGCAAATTAACCCAGCCAACATGGTGGCTGGCAGCCACAGAGCTAGAGCAAACAGAAGGCTTGCTTGCCCGGGCTGTGGAGGAAGCTAAACATCCCACCTGCCTAGGCCGGCTGTGGCCTCCACTCAAGACAACGAAGTTTCAATTATAGAAGCCACAGAGCTACAGCAAACAGGAGGCTTGCTTGCCTTGGCTATGGAGGAAGCTAAACTTCCCACCTGCCTAGGCCAGGTGTGGCCTCCACTCAAGGCAACAAAGTTTCAATTATAGAAGATAAATAAACCCTAGATACCTGCTTCCAGCCAGCCTCACTGGGGGCAGTGCCCAGCTTGCAAACAGCTATCAGCCCCTCACCCAGGATGACCCCACCCTCATGGAGTGAGGGTTTCTGCTGGGGAGCTTGGCCAGCCTGCAAACAGCCATCACCCCTCACCCACGCTGGGCAGGCACCCCAGCAGGACTCCTCCCACCCCGAAGGGGCTGTGGCCAGCCTGCAAACAGCCATCAGTCCCTCACCCAGGCTGGCCAGGCATCCCAGGGGATACCCCCAGCCTGAAGGGCCTGTGGCCAGCCTGAAAACGGCCCTCATCCAGGCTGGCCAGGAACCCCAGCAGAACCCCCACCCTGATCCAGGACACCCTTTAGGGCAAACCAGCCAGCCCCCACCCATGCATCAGGCCTCTATCCTATATAATAAAAGGGTAATATGCAAATTGACCATAACAGCAGAACCACTGGGAATGACTGGTCACTATGACACACACTAACTACCAGAGGCAGATGCTCAATGCAGGAGCTGCCCCTGGTGGTCAGTGCACTCCTACAGGGGGAGCTCTGCTCAGCCACAAGCCAGGCTATGGCTTTCAGTACAGCAGTGGTGGTGGGAGCCTCTCCTGCCTCCTCATCAGTGCTAAGGATGTCCGACTACAGCTTAGGCCTGCTCCCCGTTGGCAAGTGGACTTCCTCCGAGGGCTCCCAGGCTGCTAGAGGGATGTCTTACTGCCAGTTTAAGCCAAATCCCCTGGGGAGCAGGCATAAACCAGCAAGTGGACATCCCCGGAGGAGTCTCAGACTGCGAGAGAGCACAGGCCGGGCTGAGCCCCCCCCCCCCCACAACTACACAAACTTTTGTGTATCGGGCTTCTAGTTTTATTTATAATAGCATCAAAAACACCCTTCAAAATTGTAGCAGTACATGCCTATACACATGTGTGTTTATTTCTTGGCTCTCAAATCTGTTCCATCTGTTTTTCTGCCAGTACTATGCTGTTTTGATTATTGTTGCTTTACAGTATAATTGAAGCCAGGGAGTGTGATACCTCTGGCTTTGTGCCCTTTTTTCTCAGGATTGCTTTGGCTATTTGGGGGTCTATTGTGGTTCCACAGATCTGATTTTTGTGTGTTCTATTTCTTTAAAAATGCTATAGGATTTTGATGGGGATTGCATTAAATCTGTATACTGCATTGGGTAATATTGCCATTTCATGTTGAGTCTTCCAATCCATGAATACAGATTATCTTTACATTTCTTTTTATCTTCTTCAATTTCTTTTACAGTAATGTCTTGTGGTTTTCAGTATATAGGTCTTTTACATCCTTTGATCAATTTATTCCTAGGTATTTTATTCCTTTTGTTACAATTGCAATATGAAATACTGCCATTTTTGACAACATGAATGGATCTTGAGAATATCATGCTAGTGAAATAAGTCCAACAAAAAAAATGAAGAACCATATGATTTCACTCAGATGTGAGATATAAAACTGAACACAACAAATAAACAAACAATCCAAAACTCATAGAGACAGACAACAGTATGGTGGTTACCAGAGGAAAAGAGGGGGGATTGTAAAAGGTAAAGAGGATCAAATATGTGGTGATGGAAGGAGATTTGACCTTCAGTGGTGAACACACAATGTAATATACAGATGATGTATTATATAATTGTACACTTTAAACCTATATATAATCTTATTAACCAATGTCACTTCAATAAACTTAATAAAAATATTTTTCATGAAAAAATTAGCAATATATTTAACAAGGGAATTGTATTTCTTCTACCCTGAAAACTACTAAGGATTGTTGAAATTAAAAAATATATATCCAAATAGCTGAAAAGATACCCAATGTTTGTTCATTTTGAGACAACATTTCTAATACGGCAATATTCTCCAGATAAAAGCAATCCTTATCAGAATCCCAGTTGGTTTCTTTGTAGAAACTGGCAAACTGACTCTAAAATTAGTGTGGAAACTCAAGGGACCCATAATAGCCAAAGCAATCTCTAAAAAGAAAAACAAACTTTGAAGACTCAGACTTCCCAATTTTAACACTTACTACAAAGCAACAGTAATCAAGATAGTGTGGTACTGCCCTAGCTGGTTTGCCTCAGTGGATAGAACGTCAACCTGTGGACTTAAGGGTCCAGGTTCGATTCTGGTCAATGGCACATACCTAGGTTCAATCCCTGGCCCCAGTCAGGGCTAGTGTCAAGGCAACCAATTGATGTGTCCCTCTCACATTGATGTTTCTCTCTCCTTGTCTCTCCCTTCCAGTCTCTCTAAAATAAATGGAGGGAAAATATCCTCATTGAAGATTAACAAAACAAAAAGGTAGTGTGGTACTAGCACCAGTATGGACATAAAGATCAATGGAATAGAATGGGAGTCCAGAAATAAACCCATGTATTTATGTCCATTGGTTTTTGACAAATGTGCCAAGACTCTTTATTAGGAAAAGAACAGTCTTTCAACAAATGATGCTTGAACAACTGAATAACCACATGCAAAATAGCTGAAAAGTGAAAGTAACCCAGCCGGATGGTCTGGAGCAGTGGTGAAGCTATGAACTAGGAGGTCACAGTTTGATTCCTGGTCAGGGCACATGCCCAGGTTGTGGTCTTGATCCCCAGTGTGGGGTGTGCAGGAAGCAGCTGATCAATGATTCTCTGTCATCATTGATGTTTCTAGCTCTCCCTCTCTCTTCTTCCCTGAAATCAATAAAAATATATTTTTTAAAAAGTGGAAACAACCCAAATGTCCAGGAACTGATGAGTGGATAAACAAATATATAGTATATTCATGCAATAGAATATTATTTGGCCATAAAAATGAAAGAAATACTGATACATGCTACATCTTGGATGAATATTGAAAATCTATGCTAAGTAAATTAAGCCAAGTACAAAAGGGTACCTATTGCTTGATTCCAATTTTATGAAATGTCCACAATAGGCAAGTCCATAGAGACAGAAAGCATATTAACTGTTTCGAGGGACTTGGCTCATTTGGTTGGAGTATCATCCTGTACAACTAAAGGTTGCGGGTTCAACTCTGGTTCAGGGGACATACCTAGGTTGTGGGTTCAATCCCTGGTCAAGGTATGTATAGCAGCAACCAATTGATGTTTCTCTCTCAAATCTCTCTCTCTTTTTCTCTTTCCTTATCTCTTTCTCTTTCTCTAAAATCAATAACCATAATCTTGGGTGAGGATTTAAAAAAATACTGGATTTCTCATTGGAGTTATGAAAATATTCTAGGGAATTAGAGAATGGTGATGATTGCACAACCTTTTGAATATACTAAAATCCCTTGAATTATACACTTTTTAAGAAGTAATTTTTATGATATGTAAATTATATGTCAATAAAAAAGTTGCCCTAGACAGTTTGCTCAGTGGGTAGAGTGTGAACCGAGTACCAAAGGGTCGTGGGTTCAATTCTTGGCCAAAGGCATGTATCTCATTGCAGGTTTGATCCCTAGCCCTGATGAGTGGATAAACAAATATATAGTGTATTTATATAATCAAGGAGAGAGCAGGAGGCAACCAATCAATGTGTCTGTCTCACATCAATGTTTCTCACTCTCTCTCTTTCTCCCCTCCTCTCTCTCTCTTTCTCTCTCTCTAAAAAATTAATGGAAAAAAATATCCTTTAGTGAAGATTAAGAAAATAAATAAAAAATAAGTTAAAGGGAGTATGAAATTTTGTTATGTTACCATTTGTTGGAGTCAAAAGTTTTACCAAAAACATAAACCATTATCCCAGTATGAGAAAATATAAACTCTAATAACATCACAGCACTACTTCTATAAGGAATAATATGTTATAGGTGGCATAAGCAGGTGGTATGAAATAAGGTAAATCAAAAATTAAGTTTAGCCCTAGCTGGTTTGGCTTGATGGATAGAGCGTTAGCCTGCAGACTGAAGGTTCCCAGGTTCGATTCAAGTCAAGGGCACACACTCAGATTGTGGGCTCGATTCCCAGTAGGGGGCATGCAAGAGGCAGCTGATCAATGATTCTCTCTCTTCATTAATGTTTCTGTCTCTCTCTCACTCTTCCTTCCTCTCTGAAATCAATAAAAATGTAATTAAAAAATAAAAATTAAGTTTAACTACCACCTGTATCATAGGTAAGATTAATAGCTTTGTATCAAAGATGCATGTTTAAGGTATAAGAGAGATCTGCAGAGGCAAGTAAAAGTCAGTGACAAATGGAATAACCAAACATAGTTTTTCTGGGACTGAGAGGCTTCCTGGGACACAGTATTTTCAGTGCTAAAGCTTGGAATATCTTGAGCAAAGCAGATGATAGCTCACCTTAGACAACAAAATGTACACGATTGGGTTTAATGCCATGAATCTAGACTCCTTATGGCCTACTATATGCCTGAATCTGTCCAAGCCCCTGGGGATAGTCAAAGTGGTAGAAAAAAAGAATGGGGAATCATTGAATTTCAATAGTCAATAACTCTCCTCTATAACCCACACACAAGAAGAATGACAAGGATAGAGGCCATAAATGATTTCATAAGATGAAATACTACTCTTGGTGACAACCTGCCTTTTTACAGTAATTTTCATAACTTCTAAGTTAAAAAATGGCCAATGGTAATAATGAAAGGGCAAGTGCTTGCACATAATAATGGGCAAACATCTTTTTTGAGGAAGAGCTTCATTCAAAATGAAAAAAAAGTAATATAATAACATACTTGCCATATGCCAAGCCCTGTTCTAAGCATTACATATGTAAGTTTGTCATATCTTCTTATAAGTCTATTTTTCATTATTCCCATTTTATGTATTGGGAAACTCATACACAGGTTAAGGAGCTTACTCAAGGTCACACAGCTAATAAATATTAAAGTCAAAATTCAAAACCTGGCAGACTAGTTCCAGAGTCCAAAGTCTTGGCCACACATATTAGATCACAAATCCTCAAATGTGACATATCGTGAGTGGAAAAAGAAATGCAGACTGACAATAAAAAAGCAAATGAGGAAAGGCTTGGGTCTGAAGAAAGCAGTTCTTATAAATTAGGAAAATTACCTTCTCTGTCCTCTATTGCCAAATGACTCAGAACCTGTAGTCACACACACCCCCACTCACTGAGGCAGGGCTTAGAAAATGTTTGTGTGATGAAGAGATAACCTACTAAATGAGAGAACATATTTTCTGATACATCTGATAATGGGTTAATATAAAAAATTTATAAAGAACTTATAAAACTCAACACCAAAAAACTCACAAACAATCCAATTAAAACATTGGTATGAGCCCTAACAGGTTTGACTCAGTAGATAAAGAGTCAGCCTGCAGACTGAAGGGTCCTAGGTTCGATTCCAGTCAGGAGCATGTACCTTGGTTGTGAGGACATCCCCAGCAGGGGTTGTGCAGGAGGCAGCTGATCAATGTTTCTCTCTCATTGATGTTTCCAATTCTCTGTCCCTCTCCCTTCCTCTCTGTAAAATATCAATAAAATATATTTTTAAAAATAAATAAATAAAATACTGGTATGAGCAAAGACACTGGTATTAATAGACACTTCTCCAAAGGGGACATACAGATGACCAATAGACATATGAAAAGATGCTCAAGGTCACTAATCATCAAATATATGCAAATTAAAACCATAATGAGATATCACCTCACACCTGCCAGACTAGCTATCATCAATAAACCAATAAACAAGAGTGGTGAGGATGTGGAGAAAGGGAACCCTGTGCATTGTTGGTGGGAATGCAGATTGGTACAGCTGCTGTGGAAAACTGTATGGAGATGTCTCAAAAATTAAAAATGAAACTGTCTTATGACCCTGTGACTCTACTTCTGGGAATTTACCTAAAGAAATATGAAACACTAATTCAAAAGAACATATGCACTTCTAAGTTCATTGTGACATTGTTTGTAAAAGCCAAGATTTGGAATTAGCCCAAGTGTCCATCAGTAGATGAGTGGATAAAACAGCTATGGTATCTTTACGTAACAGAATACTACTAAGCCATAAAAAAGAAGAAAATTTTACTCTTTGTGATAGTATGGATAGACCTGGAGAACATTATGCTAAGTGCAATAAGCCAGTCAGAGAAAGACAAGTACCATATGATTTCACTCATATGTGTAATCTAATGAATGAATTGAACTAACAACCAAAATAGAGACAGACTCATAAACAGAGAGCAGGCTGACAGCTGGGGAGGAAGGTTTGTGGGGAGGAGGGAGAAAAAAGGGAGAGAGAGAGAGAGAGAGAGAGAGAGAGAGAGAGAGAGAGAGAGAGAGAAACTCATGGACAACAGTGTGTTGATTGTGGGCAGAAAGGGGATGACTGGAGGTGAAGGAGGTAATAAATGTTCATGAAAAAATAAATTTAATTAAAAAATTAAAAACAAAGAAAAATTTTGTTCAGATCATTTTCTACTCACATCTCTAACTCAAAATATCAACATTTTGGACCTTCATTAAAAAGAGGAGAATGGAAGATTTTAAAATGGTGACTGGGAGGATGGCAGTGAGAGAGAGCGTGAACGAGTGAGGAAGGGAGAAAAAGGGGAGTGTGTGGACATGTGGTGTGTGTGTGTGTCTGAGTGAGGGACAGCTAGATCTTGCAGGACCATTGGGGGCTTGCAAACCAGGCTCACATAGCTGGGCAGCCTCTGCTACTGCTATAACCTCTCCTGGAAGCACTAGCTCTGCTGCAGATGCACCATTTTGAAGGGTAGAGCTGTTGTGATTGGGATCCCAGCCTCACTTCCACCCAGTGTTCTCTCAGACACCACTTGGGATCCTACAGCCAACCCGGACAGGGATCAACTGCTTCAGCTGCCAACCCACTGACACTGGGACTCCAGTCTCCCCAGCTGAGGGCTCCTGTGAGTTCTGGAGGGTATTCCCCTACTGCCAGCCACATGCTTTAGCCCGGTGCAAACAGGCAAGCCTTACACAGCAACCCTGGGTTCTGTGACCACGCACAAAGAGCCAAGCCTTATGCAACAACCCCCAGCTCAGTGACTGCATGCAAGCAGCTGAGCCTTACATAGCAGCCCTGGGCTCTATGACCGCTCCAGCAGCCATGCCAGCAGACACACGAGGAGCAGCCCCCTACAACCACCTGAGGAGCAGCCTCTACCCATGACCATGTAACATGCCACCAAGCCTACCACTTCAGCCACAGCCCCCCACAACTCGACACCTACATCCTTTGATGAGAGCAAAAATGGGGAGACAGAACAATTCCAAAGGAAAAAAAGGAAGAATTGCCAGTAGGGGTAGTAAATGAAATAGAGGCATGCAGTATGTCAGAAAAAAATTCACAAAAAGGTTCATACAGTATAAACTGGATGGGTGAGAAAATCAACAACCTATCCTATCTAATAAAGAGATAATATGCTAATTGACCCTCACACTGTCACAAAGATGGCAGTGCCCACAGCCAATGAGGAGGGAATATGCTAATTTACTGCAATGCCCTCAAAGATGGCACCACCCACAGACACAAGATGGCCAGCAGGGGCGGGAAGTTGGGAGCAATCAGACAAGCAGGGGAGCAGTTAGGCATCAATCAGGCAGGCAGGAGAGTGGTCAGGGGGTGATTAGGCTGGCAGGCAGAAGCAGTGAGGGGCAATCAGGCAGCCAGGCAGCCAGGCAAGCAGTTGGGAGCCAGCAGTCCCGGATTGTGAGAAGGATGTCCATCTGCTGGTTTAGGCCCAATCCCACAGGCAGTCAGACATCCTCTGAGGGGTCCCAGATTGGAGACGGTGCAGGCTGGACTGAGGAACAAACCCCCAGTGAACAAATTTTGTGCACTGGGCCTCTAGTGTAAGAATAAGAAGTAAACAGTGATATAGCTACAATAAAAAACAATATGAAAGCTTTCAACAGTAGACTAGGAGAAGCATAGGACAGAATTAGCAAATTAGAAGACAGGGAAGCAAAACACATCCAATTTGAACTTCAATTGCAGAAAAAAATAAAAAACAGGAGGAGAGCCTGGGGGAGCGCTGGGACAACTTGAAATGAAGCAAATTGACCATCACTCTGACACAAAGATGGTGGTACTCACAGCAGAGGTGGGGATTTCTGTAACACAAGATGACTGCACCCATAGTGGAGGCCAAGTTCCCGAAACAAGCCTTAACAAGCAGTCAGCAGTGACCTGAAGCTGTTCCCCCCCATGCCCCCTACCCAAAGGGGACATCAGGCCAAGCCCTCTACCCAGCAGGGCTTGGCGGGGTACCTTAGACCACACCCCCCTCCCTGGAAACAGGTTGGGAGACCTAGCAGGGCTTAATGGGGGACCTCAGGCCATGCCCCTCACCTTGGCACCAGACCAGCAGACCTGAGGCCTCCCAGCAGGGATTGATGGGGGACCTCAAGGTGTGGCACTCACCCTAGTGCTGGGCTGGGGGACCTCAGGATTCCCCCCCCCCCCAGCCCAGCAACAGGCCAGGGGACATCAGTCTATGCCTTCCACCCTGGTGCCATGCCAAGGGATCTGAGGCCATGCCCCTTGCTCCAGTACTGAGCCAGGGGACCTGAGACCACACACCCCCAGTGCCTGGCCAGGGCCCTGAGGCCATGCCCCCTGCCTGTCAGGGCTTGACAGGGGACCTCACGCTGTTCCCCTTGCCCCAGGCCATGGGACCTCAGGCTTTGCTCCCCATTGAAAGTTTGATGGGGGAACTGAGGCTGTGCCTCCCTCCAGGTGGGGCTTGATGGGGGAACTAAGACGGTGACCCTCTCTTGGCACTGGGCTGGGGGACCCAAAGCTGAACCCCCTCCTGGCTATGGTAAATTGTGCTGCTATGAAGATAGGCGTGCATACATCCTTTCTGATTGGTGTTTCTGGTTTCTTGGGATATATTCCTAGAAGTGGGATCACTGGGTCAAATGGAAGTTCCATTTTTAGTTTTTTGAGGAAACTCCATACTGTTCACAGTGGCTGCACCAGTCTGCATTCCCACCAGCAATGCACGAGAGTTATTTTTTTCTCCACATCCTCGCCAGCATTTGTCATTTGTTGATTTGTTGATGACAGCCATTCTGACAGGTGTAAGATGGTACCTCATTGTTGTTTTGATTTGCATTTCTCAGATGATTAGTGACTTTGAGCATGTTTTCATATGTCTCTCAGCCATATTTATGTCCTCTTTGGAAAAGTGTCTATTTAGGTCTGTTGCCCTTTTTTTTTTTTTGATTGGATTGTTTATCTTCATTTTGTTAAGTTGTATGAGTTCCCTGTAAATGTTGGAGATTAAACCTTTATCATAGATATCATTGGCAAATATGTTCTCCCATGCAGTGGGTTTTCTTGTTGTTTTGTTGATGGTTTCTTTTGCTGTGCAGAAGCTTTTTATTTTGATATAGTCCCATTTGTTTATTTTCTCTTTAGTTTCCATTGCTCTAGGATCTGTGTCAATGAAGAAATTCTTTTGGCATATGTCTAATATTTTGTTACCTGTGGATTCCTCTAGTATTTTTATGATTTCCCGTCTTACGTTTAAATCCTTTATCCATTTTGAGTTTATTTTTGTGTATGGTGTAAGTTGGTGGTCTAGTTTCATTGTTTTGCATGTTTCTAACCAAATTTCCCAGCACCATTTATTGAAGAGACTGTCTTGGCTCCATTGTATGGTCTTTCCTCCTTTGTCAAATACTAATTGAGCATAGTGGTTTGAGTCAATTTCTGGGCTCTCTATACTACTCCATTGGTCTATATGTCTGTTCTTGTGCCAGTACCAGGCAGTTTTGAGAACAGTGGCTTTGTAATACAGCTTGATATCTGGTATTGCGATCCCTCCTACTTTTTTCTTCTCTCTCAGAATTGCTGCAGCTAATCGGGTTTGTTTGTTTGTTTTTACTCCAGATGAATTTTTGGAGAGCTCTTTCTAGATCTGTGAAATATGTTGTTGGTATTTTAATGGGGAGTACATTGAATCTATAGATTGCTTTGGGTAGTATGGACATTTAGATGATGTTGATTCTACCAATCCATGAACACGGTATGTTCTTCCATCTGTTTATTGTCTTCCTCTATGTCCTTTTTCAATGTTCTGTAGTTTTCTGAGTATAGGTCCTTTACGTCCTTGGTTAAGTTTATTCCTAGGTATCTTAATTTTTTTTTGGTGCAATGGTAAATGGTATTTTTTTTAAATTTCTCTTTCTGTAAATTCACTATTGGCATATAAAAATGTCATAGATTTCTTGGTGTTAATTTTGTATCCTGCTACATTGCCAAATTCATTTATTAGGTCTAATAATTTTTTGATGGAGTCTTTAGGGTTTTCTAAGTACAATATCATGCCATCTGCAAATAATGACAATTTTACTTCTTTTCCAGTTTGGAAGCCTTTTATTTCTTCTTTCTGTCTGATTGCTTTGGCTAGCACTTCCAGTACTATGTCAAACAGGAGTGGTGAAACTGGGCATCCCCATCTTGTCTCTGTTCTTAAGGGAAATGGTTTTAGTTTTTGCCCATTGAGTATGATGTGGGCTGTGGGTTTGTCATATAAGGCTTTTATTGTGTTGAGGTATGATCCCTCTATTTCCACTTTGCTCAGAGTTTTTATCAAGAAACGGTGTTGGATTTTGTCAAATGCCTTTTCTGCATCAATTGGTATGATTATGTGATTTTTGTCTCTTAATTTGCTTATGTGATGTATCACATTTATTGATTTGCAGATATTGTACCAGCCTTGCATTCCTGGAATAAATCCCACTTGGTCATGGTGTATGATCTTTCTAGTGTAATGCTGAATCCGATTTGCTAGAATTTTGTTGAGGATTTTAGCATTTATGTTCATCAGGGATATTGGCCTGTAATTCTCTTTCTTTGTGGTGTCTTTATCTGGTTTTGGGATTAGGGTGATGCTGGCTTCATAAAAGGAGCTTGGAAGTGTGCCTTCTTCTTGAATTTTTTTGAACAGTCTGAGAAGGATTGGCTTTAGTTCTTCTTTGAATGTTCGATAAAACTCCCCTGTGAAGCCATCTAGTCCAGGGCTTTTGTTTGCTGGGAGCTTTTGGATAACTGTTTCCATTTCTTCAATAGTTATTGGCCTATTTCGGTTTTTTTATTCTTCCTGATTGAGTTTTGGAAGTTTGTATTTTTCTAAGAATATGTTCATTTCATCGAGGTTGTCCAGTTTGTTGGAGTAGAGTTGTTCGTAGTATTTTTTTTACAATCCTTTGTATATCAATAGTGTCATTTATTATTTCACCTCTCTTTTTCTGATTTTGTTTATTTAGGTCCCCTCTCTTTGTTTCTTGGTGAGTCTGACAAGAGGTTCATCAATCTGATTAATTATTTCAAAGAACCAGCTCTTGGTTCTGTTGATCTTTCATATTGGGTTTTTGTTTTGTTTTTGTTTTTTTTTGGTCTCTATGTCGTTTATTTCTGTTCTGATCTTTATTATTTCCTTCTTTCTGGATACTGTGAGCTTTTCTTGTTGCTCTCTTTCTAACTCTTTGAGTTGTAGGGTTATATCATTTATTACCAGTTTTTCTTGTTTTTAGAGGTAGTCCTGTAGAGCTATGAACTTCCCTCTCAGGACTGCTTTCATTGTGTCCCATAGATTTTGGATTGTTGTGTTTTCATTGTCATTTGTTTCCAGGATGCTTTTTATTTCTTCTTTGATCTCTTTTTTAACCCAATCATTGTTTAATAACATGCTATTTAGCCTCCAAGTGTTTGTTTTCTTTTTCAATGTTTTTATTGTAGTTGATTTCTAGTTTTATGCCATTATGATCTGAGAAGATGCTTGTTATAATTTCTATTCTCCTGAATTTGAAGAGACTTTGCCTGTGTCCTAATACATGGTCTATCTTTGAGAATGATCCATGTGCACTGGAGAAGAATGTATATTCTGCAGCTTTGGAGTGAAATATTCTGAAGATGTCAATTAAGTCCATCTGATCAAGTGAGTCATTTAGGATTGCTGTTTCTTTGCTGATTTTTTGTTTAGAGGGTTTATCCCATGGTATCAGTGGAGTATTAAAGTCCCCTACTATGACTGTATTGCTATCGATCTCTCCCTTGATATCATCCAGAGCTTGTTTTATGTATTTGGGTGCTCCCGTATTGGGTGCATATATGTTTACCAGAGTTATATCTTCTTGTTGAATTGCTCCCTTTAGTATTATATAGTGGCCTTCTTTATCTCTTGTTATAGCCTTTACTTTGAGGTCTATTTTGTCAGATATAAGTATCACAACCCCAGCTTTTTTCTCATTTCCATTTGCCTGAAAGATTTTTTCCCATCCCTTCACTCTCAGTCTGTGTGAATCCTATGTTCTGAGGTGGGTCTCTTACAGGCATCAGTTATATGGGTCATGTTTTCTTCTCCATCCAGTTACACTGTGTCTTTTGATTGGAGCATTTAATCCATTTACATTTGATGTTATCATTGAAACGTACTTGTTTGTGGTCATTTTTATCCTTAATGTTCGTGTCTCTTCTTGTCTTTTTGTTTCTTCTTTTTACAGCAGTCCTTTTAGCATTTCTTGCATTGCTGGCTTGGTAGTAATAAACTCTCTTAGCCCTTTTTTGTCTGTGAAGCTTCTGATTCCACCTGCAATTTTGAATGATAGCCTTGTTGGGTATAGTATTCTTGCATTCATTCCCTTGCTTTGCATCACTTTGTATATTTCATTCCATTCCCTTCTTGCCTGGTGTGTTTCTGTTGAGAAGTCAGCTGATATTCTAATAGGAGTTCTCTTGTAGGTAACTTTCTGTCTCTGTCTGGCAGCCTCTAAGATTCTTACTTTATCATTGGTGTTTGCCAATTTAATTATGATGTGTCTTGGTGTTGGTCTTTTGGGTTCATCTTGTTTGGCACCTTATGTGCTTCTTGGACTTGTATAGTTTTTCCTTGCCAATATCAGGGAAGTTTTCTGTCATTATTTCTTTAAATAGGTTTTCTATTCCTTGTTTTTCTTCCTCTCCTTCTGGGACCCCTGTTAAGCGAATGTTGTTTTGTTTTACGTTGTTCCAAAGCTCCCTTAGGCTCTCCTCTTGCTTTTTAAGTTTTTTTTCCAGTTGCTCCTGTGTTTGTGTGTTTTTTCCTACCTTGTCTTCTAATTTGCTGATGTAATCCTCAGCCTCTTCTAGTCTGATGTTTAAGCCTTTCATTGTGTTTTTTATTGCAGCTATGTCAGTTTTTGTTTCCTCTTGGTTCCTTTTCATGTTGGTGACATTCTCATTCAGCTCTTTATAATTCTCATTGAGTTGTGTGTATTTGTCATCTAGCTGTTTGAGCATCCTTATAACCATTACTCTGAATTCTTTCTCTGATAAGTTAGTAGCCTCAATTTCATTTAACTCCCTTTCTGGTGATTCCTCTTTTTCTTTCCTTTGTGGATTGTGTTTTGTTTTTTTTTCTTCCCATGTTTTGTTTTGTTTTTAAATATATTTTATTGATTTTTTTACAGAAAGGTAGGGAGAGGGACAGAGAGTTAGAAACATCAATGGGAGAGAAATATTGATCAGCTGCCTCTTGCACATCCCCTACTGGGGATGTGCCCACAACCCAGGTACATTCCCTTGACTGGAATCGAACCTGGGACCTTTCAGTCCCCAGGTCAATGCTCTATCCACTGAGCCAAACCAGTTAGTGCTGTCTTCCCATATTTTGCTGTAATGTAATTGTAGCTCTGATTGCTTTGCTACCCAGTTTCTTTTGGGAGCTGTGCTACTGCTATGACCTCTCAGGTTTCCTGGGTTTGGTAGTCTAGTGTAGCTCCCTACTTGAGCTATTTGGGTTCTCTTGATATTGGTCTACAAGCTGGAGGGGCACAACTGAGGTGTCTAGAAGTCAGCAGCCATGGAGGGGGTGTCTCAACTTTTGCTCTCTTTTGTCCTTGGTTGAAATCACGTATGCCCAGCTGGAGCTCACAGTGGCACCCAGGAACCATCAGTTGGGGTGGTGGGGCTCAGGAGACCTGAGTTCTGGAAAGGCGTGACTGTGGTGTCCAGAGTTCTGTAGTTGTGAGGTGATCAGACTCAGCTTTTGCTACTGCCTCTTTTTCTGGTTTTGGGATTAGGGTAATGCTGACTTCATAGAAAGAGTTTGGAAGTGTGCTTTCCTCTTGAATTTTTTTGAATAGTCTGTGGAGGATAAGTTTTAGTTCTTCTTTGAATGCTTGGTAGTACTCCTCTGTAAAGCCATCCAGTCCAGGACTTTTGTTTACTGGAAGATTTTTGATCACTGCTTCAATTTCTTTGGTAGTTATCAGCCTAGTTTTTTTTTATTCTTCTTGGTTGAGTTTTGGGAACTTGTATTTTTCTAAGAATATGTCCATTTCATCTAGGTTGTCCATTTTGTTAGAACAGAGTTGTTCATAGTATTTTTTCATAATCATTGGTATTTCTGTGGGATCAGTTGTTACTTCACCACTTTCATTTCTGATTTTTTAAAAATTTGGTTCCTCTATCTCTCTTTCTTGGTGAGCCTTGCTAGAGGTTCATCAATCTTGCTTATCCTTCAAAAGAACCAGCTCTTGGTTTTGTTGATCTTTTGTATTTTTTGTTGTTGTTGTTCTCTATATCATTTATCTCTGCTCTGATCTTTATTATTTCCTTCCTTTTGCTTACACTGTGCTTTTCTTATTGCTCTCTTTCTAGCTCTTTGAGTTGTAGAGTTAGATAATTTATTACCATTGTTTCTTGTTTTTAGAGGTAGGCCTTAGAGCTATGAACTTCCCTCTTAAGACTGCTTTCACTGTATTCCATAGATTTCAGATTGTTGTGTTTTCATTGTCATTTGTTGCCATGATGCTTTTTATTTCTTCCTTGATCTGTTTGGCAACCCAGTCATTGTTTACCATGCTATTTAACCTCTAGGTGTTTGATTATTTTTATTGTTTTTATTTTTGTTGATTTCTGGTTTTATGCCATTATGATCTGAGAAGATGCTTGGTATGATTTTAGTCTTCTTGAATTTGAATAGACTTTGCCTGTGTACCAATGTATAGTCTTTCTTTGACAATTACACATGTGCATTTGAAGAATGTATAATCTGTGGCTTTGGGGTGAAATGTTCTGAAGATGTCAATTAATTCTACCTGATGTAGAGTCATTAAGGATTGATGTTTCTTTGCTCATTTTTGTTTAGCAGATTTGTCCAGTGGTGTTAGTGGTGTATTAAAGTCCCATGCTATGACTGTATTGCTGTTCATCTCTCCCTTGATATTTTTCAGAACTATTTTATGTATTTGAGTGCTCTTGTATTGGGCACATATATATTTACTAGAGTTATATCTTCTTATTGAATTGCTCCCTTTAGTATTATAAAGCACCCTTCCTTATCTCTGGTTATGGCCTTCACTTTGAGGACTAATTTGTCAGATATAAGTATGGCTACCTCAGCTTTTTTTTTTTTTCATTTCCATTCGCCTGAAAAACTTTTGTCCATCCCTTTGTCATCAGGCTTTCTTAGTCCTTTGTTCTGAGATGGGTTTCATGTAGATAGCATATATATGGGTCATGTTTTTTCATCCACTCAGCTACCCTATGTCTTTTGATTTGGTCATTTAATCCATTTACGTTTAAAGTTATTATTGATAGGTACTTGTTTGTCCCCATTTTTATTCTTTATGCCTGTGTTTCTTCTTCCCTTCCTATTTCTTCTTTTATAGCAGACCCTTTAGCCTTTCTTAAATTGCTGGTTTGGTGGTAATAAACTCTCTTAATCCTTTTTTGTCTGTGAAGCTCCTGATTTCAGCCTCAATTTTGATTGATAAACTTGCTGAGTACAGTATTCTTGGATTCAGACCCTTGCTTTATATGACTTTGTATATTTCATTCCATTCCCTTCTGGTCTGAAGCATTCTTGTTGAGAAATCAGTCACTAGTCTGATGGGGAATCCTTTGTAGGTAACTTTCTGTCTCTCTCTGGCAGTGTTTAAGATTTTTCCTTTGTTGCTGGTGTTTGCCAATTTAATTATAATTTGCCTTTGCATCGGTCTTTTGGGGTTCATCTTGTTTGGGACTCTGTGAGTTTCTTGGACTTGTGTAAGATTTTTCTTCCTTATATCATGGAAGTTTTCTTTCAATATTTCTTCAAACAGGTTTTTTATTCCTTGCTCGGTTTCCTCTCCATCTGGCACCCACATTATGCAGAAGTTATTTCGTTTCATGTTGCCCCAAAGTTCCATTAGGCTCCCTCCTGTTTTTAAAGTTTTTGTGTGGTTTTCCAGATGCTGCTCTGCTTGGGTATTTTTTCCTATATTTCTTCTAGCTCACTGATCTGGTCCTTCACTTCTTCTAGGCTACTGTTGACATTTTCTTTTGAGGTCTTTATTGCAACAATGTCAGTTTTCATTTCTTTGTGGTTCTTCATTTCCTTTTGGTTCTTACACATATTGTTGAATTTGTCTTCCAACCTTTTCAGTGACCTTATGACCATTTCTCTGAATTCTTTCTGTGACATATTGCTTGCTTCATTTCATTTACTTCCTTTTCTGGTGATGCCTCCTTTGTTTTCATATGCAGGCTGTTTCTTTTGTCTCCCCATGATTGCTCCTCTCCGGGTGTCTGGTTATGTAGCTCTCTCTCTCCTGCATTGACTTAAAGGCACAAAATAGAACACATAAAGGCACAACACACAATGCACTGAACACAAATATATTCATGTTACTAATAACCCCAAATAAAGGTGACCACCAGAGAAAAGAGAATAAGGAGATTTAAAAAAGAGTGCAGAGATGATATTGAGAAAAGGGAAAAAAATAAGAGAGAAAAGGAAGAAAAGAAAAAGGAAGGGGGAAAAACTATGTATATGGAGAGAAAACTCCAAATCAAAAAACAACTAATCTAAAAAAGTGCAAAGAACAAAAATCCAGAGGTGAATGCAAACTATGAACAATAATTAATAAGAAGCAAGGAGAGGTAAAACAGAAGCAAAAAAGAGATACAATAACACAAACAATAAAAAAAACCCAAACTAATCAGCAGTCAAACAAACAACAAAAATAGGACAGAGAGAAAGAAGGGAAAAACAAAACAAAATAAAACAAAAAAAGATAAAACAAAAACAGAAAAGAAAAACAAGAAGAAAAAAATAGGAAGAGAGAAAAATTTAGATAGTGAAGAAAGAGAAGAGAGAAGTGTGTATAGACTTAGAGTAGGGAAATTCAAATCATATATGATAAAGAGGTAATATGCAAACTGACCATCACACCTTCACACAAGATGGCTGCCCCCATGTGGTCACAAGATGGCCACCACAAGATGGACAGCAGTGCAGGGCAGTTGTGGGTCATCAGGCCAGCAGGGGAAGGCATTTGGGGGCAATCAGGCCTGCAGGTGAGGGCAGTTGTAGGCAACTGGGCCTTCAGGGGAGAGAGGGTATTTGGGAGTAACCAGGCCTACGGGGGAAGGGGGTTGGGGGCAATCAGGCCTTCAAGGGAGGCCAGTTAGGGGTGACCAGGCCAGCAGAGGAAGGGCAGTTGTAAGTGACCAATCCTGCAGGGGAGGTAGTTGGGGTGACCAGGCCTGTAGGGGAGGGCAATTTGGGAAGTCCAGGTCCACAGGAGAGGGCAGTTAGGTCTGATTAGGCCAGCAAGGTAGGTCACTTGGGGGTTACCAGGCCTGCAGAGTAGGGCAGTTAGGTGTGACCAGGCTGGAAGGGGAGGGCAGTTTGTGCGGACCAGGCCTACAGGTAAGGGAAGTTGGGGGCGACCTGGCCTGTAGCGGAGGGCAGTTGGGCGTGATCAGGCCGGCAGGGTAGGGCAGTTGGGGGCAATTGGGCTGGCAGGAAAGTACTTAGGCATGGATCAGGCTGACAGGGGAATGATTAGGGAGTGATCAGGCTGGCAGGCAGGTGAGCAGTTGGGAGCCAGCAGTCTCGGATTGTGAGAGCGATTGGACCTAAACCCCTGAGGGGTCCCAGATTGGAGAGGGTGAGGGATACCTCCTCCTCCCCTGTGCATGAATTGTGTGCACCAGGTCTCTAGTTAGATATATAAGTAAGATGAATTTTTAGCAGGGGATAAAAAGAAAAATAGGGAAAACCTAAAGCAGAAATAGGGTAAAGAGAAACAGGACAACAAAAGGGGAAAAGTGAGGATGAGAGTATTGGCATGAAGGTAAAGTTGAGATAGAGTAAAATGATGTTAAAGGAAAAATAAAAATAGAATGTAGGACACTAATCCCAAAATAAAATAAAATAAAATAAAATAAAGAAAAAATAAAATAAAACTTTTTAAAAATGTAAAATAATAGTAGTAATAATACTAATTAAAAATAAAAATATAATAATTAAAAAGGTAAAATCAAGTGAGGAAAAAAAGAAAGAAAAAAATTAACTTCTTAAGTAAAAGGTAAAAAATAAAAATGTGCAGCAGTGAAGGTCATTTACTTCTTCTACTGTTCTGTTTGGCACACCTGTTTTCTGTCAGGTAGTCAGAACAGTATTGAAGTTCCCTGCATTCCACTGCTCTGCTGTGTCATAAGCCACAATCCTGTTTTCAAGCAGGCAATATTTCTTTGTTTCTCAGTCTGCCTTTAGTTGTATTTACACAAGAGTCAATTTGTGATTCAACCCCTGGGTGGCAGTGTTTCTGTATTGACATTTGGGGCTATAAGTCCTGTCTACCTAGTATTTAGTTTTTATTTTTCCTGCCGCACTTAATACTGGGTTGGAGGAATGGACTGCCCAGAACTGGTTTTCTGATTGTTTCTTCCCATTCTGATCCCCAGGTTCCACAAAAACAACTTTCTCCTGAGAGTGTTTTTAATTGGGACATCCTATGTATTGGGCTTAGTAACCAAAAGCAAGTATTTAAAAACAAACAAACAAAAAGCAAGCGGAAGCATGCAGAATTGTGTCTTTTTCCCCAGCACTGCATGCGTCTCTGTGCACATCTCTGTGCATGTCTTTTCCCCTTGGCACTGTGCAGCCGGTTTACTGGTAGAACTTCTGGCTGCCTTTCTGTTCCCAGCCCAGCTATGGGTTGATTTCTAGAGTTCCCTTCTGCTGGCAGCTCTGTGGACTCCATTCCACATTCGTGGGCTACATTGACTCCAATGGCCACAGATTTTGTGGGGTGCAGACTTTCTTTGAAACTCTAGATCCCACTGTGCACATTTCTAACTCCAGCTTGGGTCACAGACCCCACCTTCCTCTAGGCGATATTTAACCTTTCTGTGAGAAAGTACTACATCCATGTATTCATGCTGCTTGAGACCCAGTGTTCGTGGGTTCACAGCTGGTCCCTGGGTGTTGTGGTTGTAGGGTCCCAGGAGGTATCCAAGTTCTTCCTGATCACAGCCACTCTCCCCTTCAAGATGATGAGGTCTTTGTGACAGAACTGGCTGCTACAGGAGAGATTTCAGTAGCCATAGGGGCCCCTGTTCAGGGGAGCCTGGTTTGACAGTCCCCAACAGTCCCTCGGAATATAGCTGTCCCTCACTCATAAATAAACACTGCCCGCACATCCACATTCTCCTTTCATTCTCTCATTTTCTCACTCACACACTATCTTGCTTCCCCTTGGCAGCCATCTTCTCTATCTCTCATTCATATACTATTTTATATCCCTCATAATGTTTGGTCTTGTGAATTTTAACAAGGATAGCTTTTAAACAATTGCTGAAAACAATATTATGAAAATCAACTTGTTTTGCAATACACTTTGGAAAAGAGATGGATTAATTGAAAATTCATATGCAATAGCATGGGAGTAATTATATGTAGTAAGCCAAATTTATTTATGGTAATAGACTTAATTAGAAAATTCTTTAATGTACAATTTTAATAAGGGCATTAAAGAAATTGAGAACTTTGAAGAACATCTAATCATTTCTGAATTATAATTGTAAATGAGTGCAGATGACCTAATCTGCTTACGTAAATGATAATTATTAATCTAACAATTGTGCAAATGAGCTCAAAACATGAACTACACTTATTACAATACAAACCAATATCTTCCTTGTCTGCCATTTGCACAAATGATTAAATTACATGAGAAATGTTTTCTCTATACTTTAAAAGCTAATGTAAATTTAAGAACGCAGGGAAATTATTATTGTAATTAAAACTAATAGATACACACAAATGCAGAAAACAAACAGCTGGATTTGTAAAGTTTAAAAAAAGAATATTTCATTCTACTTTAAATCTTAATTTCATGCATCTTTTATTGTAACTGTAATAAATAATGAATTACTGGAAAAATAATATTGCTTTCTGTAGTAGGTTACCATCTATTGTACTCGTTTTTAAAAGCATTTTTTTCACCCAAGAACAATGTCTTCTCATTTCCATCACATCACAAATAATTTCACACTTTGAATATAATGTTGCCCTGACCAGGTAGCTAAGTTGGTTAGAGCATGTCCTGATATGCCAAGATGGTAGGTTTGACTCAGGTCAGAGTACATACAAGAATCAACCAATGAATGCATAAATAACTGGAAAACAAATCTGTTTCTCTTTCCCCCTTTCTCTCTCTCTTTAAAAAGGAAGGAAGTAAAGAAAGAAAGAAAAAAAAGAAAGAAGGAAAGAGTGGAAGGATAGAAGGAATGAAGAAAGGAAGGAAGGAAAGAAGAGGAAGAGAGGAGAAAAGAAGAGAGGAGAAGAGAGAAGAGAAGAGAAGAGAAGAGAAGAGAAGAGAAGAGAAGAGAAGAGAAGAGAAGAGAAAAGAAGAGAAGAGAAGAGAGAAGAGAGAGAAGAGAAGAGAAGAGAAGAGAAGAGAAGAGAAGAGAAGAGAAGAGAAGAGAAGAGAATAATGCATTAGCATTATTATTATACTAGGGGCTCGGTGCACAAAAATTTGTGCACTCGGGGGGGGGGGGGAAGGGGATCCCTCAGGCCAGTCTGTGCCCTCCTGCATTCTGGGACCCCTTGGGGGATGTCCACCTGCTGGCGTGCCTGGCCAGCCTGGGTGAGGGGCTGATGGCTGTTTGCAGGCTGGTCAAGCCCCCCAGTATGGCCAGCTTGCGTGAGGGGCTGAGGGCCGTTTTCAGGCTGGCCACAGCCCCTTCAGGGTTCGTGCACTGGGGGCTGGGAGGGCTGGTGAGGGCAGGCATAGACGTTTCCCACCGGAGGGCCCATGATTGCACATGCCTGGTGGGACCCCACCACTGAAGGGACACACCTGGAACAAAGCTAGGTGGTAAGCCAGGGGCGGACACTGGTGCAGGATCCCTTGGTGGGGCCCTGCTGCTGAGCGAACACACCCGGGGTGGAGCTGGGCAGCGGACTGGCTTCGGATGCTCTGCACGGTGCAACAGATGCTCCCGCATGCCCTGTGGAGGCCCCCGGGGGGGCGGACGAAGGCAACGAACCATGGAAGGGTGCTCCCACACACCCCCGAGGAGGCCCCTGGAGTGGAGCCAGGCAGCAGACCCAGGACAGCTGCTCCTGCATGCCCCACAGAGGCACCCATGCTCCTGCATGCCCCACGGAGGCCCCCGGGAGGCGGAGCCAGGCAGTGGACCCAGGAAGGGCACTCCTGGATGCCCCGAGGAGGCCCGTGGGGCGGAGCCAGGCAGCGGACCCAGGACAGCTGCTCCTGGATGCCCTATGGAAACCCCAGGGGGGGGCGGAGCAAGGCAGCAGACCCAGGACAGCTGCTCCTGGATGCCCCACAGAGACTCCCGGGAGGCAGAGCCAGGTAGTGGCCCTGGACGGGCACTCCTGGATGCCCTGAGGAGGCCCTGAGCTGGACCCCCTCCCACTGAGCTGACACACCCAGCACAGCTGTGCTGGCCGTGGAGGCTCCCAGTGCAGAGCCCACCCTGTCAGCCTCCATCTTGGCTGGGTTAATTTGCATACAGCCGCTCTGATTGGCTGGTGGGCGTGGCTTGGGCATCCCAAAGAAATGGTTAATTTCAATATCACGCTTTTATGAGTTTAGATAATTGAAACACTGTTGCTTTAAGCTGAGGCCTAGGCAGGTAATGAAGCCTCCTGTTTGTTTCAGCTCTGTGGCTTCTATAATTGAAACATTGTTACCGTGACCAGAGGCTCAGCCAGCCTAGGCAGGCAGTTGCAACAGAAGCCTTTGGTTTGCTCTAGCTCTGTGGCTGCTGGCCTCCATCTTGGCTGGGTTAATTTGCATACAGCCACTCTGATTGGCTGGAGGTGTGGCTTGGCTGGTGGGCATGGCTTAGGTGTCTTGGGTGACTGTCAATTTGCATATTACTCTTTTATTATATTAGACTAGAGGCCCAGTGCACGGATTCATGCACCAGTGGGGTCCCTTGGCCTGGCCTGTGGGGATTGGGCCAAAACTGGCTCTCTGACACTCCCTGAGAGGTCCTGGATTGCAAGAGGGTGCAGACCAAGCCAAGGGATCCCACCCTTGCATGATCGGGGCTAGGGAGGAACTGCGAAAGGGCTCCAGGGCGTGTCTGGCCCTGTCCCCATCAGCCGGACTCCAGCAGCAAGCTAACCTATTGGTCAGATCATCTGCCCCCTGGTGGTCAGTGCATGTCATAGCTACCAGTTGAATGCTAGGCTTTTAAATACATAGGTGTATGTATGTATGACTCAAGCCATAGTAGTGACAGACAACTGCATTGTTGATAGCCTAATGCAGCGGTTCTCAACCTGTAGGTTGCAACCCCTTTGGCGGTCAAGTGACCCTTTCACAGAAATCGCCTAAGACCATCCTGCATATCAGATATTTACATTATGATTCATATACTGTTACAGTTATGAAGTAGCAATGAAAATAATTTTATGGTTGAGTCACAACATGAGGAACTATATTTAAAGGACCAGAAGGTTGAGAATCACTGGCCTAATGGAACCTGAAAAAAAAATAGATCATATTTTTTAATGTCTCCAGCAATGGCTGTGTCTCCTGGAAGGCTCCAGATCCTGCCAAATAACCTAAGAATGTGGGCTCTGATAACCCTGCCTCCTGCCCTTCTATAACTGTGTAACCAATTCCTTGAATAAATTCCTTCCATGTACAAAAAGAGACCATATTTTTAAAATTATGAGATATATAACACCTTCAGAAAAGTTCATGAAATGTGTAAACTTCACAGCAGTGCTTTTAAAATTTTAATATGCACAGAAATCACCTGAGGATCTGTTAACATGGAAGTCTGGGGTAAAGCCTGACATTCTGCATTTCCCATGCTTCTAGTAGTAAGGATTGAAACAGTAAATATAAATCCAACACCCATGTAGTACCATCCTCATCAAGAAACAGAGCATTGTCCCTATGCCAGAAACCCATTAATTGATTCCCGGCTAATTTCAGAGTTAACCATTCTCCTGATTGCTGTAGTAATCACTAACTTGCTTCTCTTTATATTTTTGAACCTATATATGAGTCCCTAAACAATCAGGTTTATGCATGCTTGTGTTTGAAATTTATACAAATAAAATTATTTGTCTTTCTCTGTCTGATTTATTTCACTTGTCATAAATGCTAAGATGCCCTTCTTTCTCATGGCTGAATAACATATATAGTCACTTCATCCATCAATGGATACTTACATTGTTTCTATACTTGGCTATTGTGAATAATGCTGCAATAACCATGATGAACAGATATTTCTATGAGATTCTGACTTCAATTCTTTTTTGTATATACCCAGAAGTAGGATTGCTAGATCATACTGTAGTTCTATTTTCATTTTATTTTATTTTGTTTTCCATTGTGGCTGCACCATTTACATTCCTATCAACAGGGAACATAGGTTCCCATTACTCCACATCCTTGGCAACACTTGTTACCTCTTGTCCTTTTGATGATAGGTATTTTAACAGGTGTGAGGTGACATATCATTGTGGTTTTATTTTGCATTTCTCTAATAATTAGTGATGTTGAGCACCTTCTCATGTACCTATGAGCCATTTTTATGTCTTCTTAGTGAAAAATGTATATTCAGTTCCTCTATTTTTAATTGGACTATTTGGGGGTTTTGGTTATTGAGTTCTATGAGTTCTTTATATTTTGAATATTAATTCCTTATCAGATATATGATTTGAAATTATTTCCCCATTTGTAGGTTACCTTTTCATTTGCTGTTATTATACATTTTAGAATATTTCCACAAAATTCTTACCAGAAGTTTGATAGGAATTGCATTCAAACCGTAGATCAATTTGGGGGATAATTGACATCTTTACTCTTGAATTTTCCAATCCTTGAAAATGATATGCTCCTCCGTTTATTTTTAACTTATTTTATTTATTTCATCAGCATTGTATAGTTTTCATCATATAAACCCTGTATATGTTTTATTAAATCTGCACCTAAGTATTTCACTATTTTAGTGATTGTAATTGTATTATATTTTAAATTTCAAAATCCCCATGTTTATTGCTAATATATAGAAATGCTTTTTATTATTTCTAAGTTGATCTTGTATCCGGCAACCTTGCTGAAGTCACTTATTAGTTCTAGGAGTTTTTTGTGTGTTCCTTCAGAGTTTTCTACATAAATAATTTTGCCATTTGCAAATAGGGACGATTTTATTCATTTTTTACTTGCAAATTTTTTATTTCCTTTGCACTCCTCATTACAGGGACTAGAACTTCCTGTACTTGGGTGAAAATTAGGAAAGGAAGGAGCATTCTTGCTGTTTCTCAACATTTTTATGTTGCTGGATTCAGTTGCAGTTCACTCCCTGCCCCCCATCAGGGCACATGCAGGAGGCAACTAGTCAATGTGTCTCTTTCACCTCTCTCTCTCTCTCTCTCTCTCTCTCTCTCTCTCTCTCTCTCTCTCTCTCTCTCTCTCTCTCCCTCTCTCCCTCCTTCCCTCCCTCCTTCCCTTCCACTCTTTCTGAAAAGCAATGGAGGAAGATATCCTCAGGTAAGGATTAACAAAAACAAAACAAACTCATTTAATCCTCACAACAACCTTAAAAGGTAGGTATTATAATCTTCTTTCAAAGTTGAACTGAGGGACAAAAAGGGCAAATAAATTAAGCAAATTAAAACATCTAGTAAGTAGCAAAGTCAGAATTCAAACCATGGCTACCTAATTTAAGATTCCATGTACTCAATACTACCATATGATAACTTTGAAAAATTTACATTAGCTCTGAATATTTCACTTTTTCATTTTTGAAATGGAGAAATACTAACTCATTGGGAATATGAAGTGAAATAGTGCATGTGCTTGGCATATGGTAAATGTGTTCAATAAATGAATGTCAGGTATGGTAGGAGAGGTCTGTAGAGTTTGTGGCATAAGAATCTAGTCTACAGTCATTTAGAAATAGAGTGAGCCTTTTTGACTAAGCTGGGGAAATGAGTCAATTCATTCTAATGTGGAAACAGGTGACCCTATTCTAATTTAAGATTGTATAGAATAAATGATTAGAGACAGAGAAAGTTAGAGATCTCCCAACCACTCTTACATTAAAGTTTTAAATTCTATTTATACCCAGTAGAGAATGTCCAGGACTGGAAGGTACCTTAAAGATCACAGGATATAAAAAGAGAGGATGTATAAAGCATTTAATGAGAATTGTAGTATCATAGGCACTTACTAAGTTCCCTTTTGTGTAGGGCAGGGTCTAGAGGACAAAAGATTTAGGTCCTTCCTTTCCCAATTTTCACCCAAGTAGTTGTTATTTGGGTATAAATTGGACGAGGTGCTGAAAAAGCTGCATTTGTCTGCACTTACAATTTTTTTTCTTGATTTATTTTCAGGTATAGATCACCTCTTGCCTTTTTTAAGTCAGGAAGCAGTGACTGAGAAAAAAAAAACTTTCAACAATTGTAACAAATCCCAGGTGTGCGTTCAGTGTTCCTGGGGGAGGAGGGAGGGGGGATAACAGGCCTGCTGAGTGAGCAGAGCATTTCAATCAAAACACCCAACTGGCACTAGGGGTATAGTAGGAAAAAATGGAAAAGCATGAGGTGAATAGAAATTCTTTTATTCCAAGGGTAGTGGCAACTCAGACAGCAGCTTATACACCTGGGTTCCCGCAATGCTCTTTCCATCACAGCTGTGAACAGCTTTTTGGACCTTTTAGCTGTCATCCTTTTTCATCCATGAAGCTTTTCTTCTGTTTTATGCTACCACCACCTGCTGTCCTATTCCTACCACACAGAAATTGTTCTCCTCTTTCCAGAAAGAACTAATCTGACTGCAAGCACACAATAGGAACACCTTTAAAGGAGTTTAAGCAATGGCACAACTCTTTAAGGCTTAATTTTAAAATTACAGAGTTTTTAAAATAAGAATGTCTTGTTTTTCAATGCCTATAAGTAAAGTACCTTTCTTTCTAGACAAGTAATGACAGAGGACTGAATATATTATTTTCATTATGGCAAGAGGAAACAATTATATAGGCAGAACTTTAGTTATTTTTATTTAACAAACATTTATCCAGCACTTATTATTTGCTACCTAGCCAGGCACTATTTTAAGTGCTCTACTAGAATAACTTGTAATCTTTATTACAACCCTGTTAGGTAATTTCTGTTACTATTCTCATACTAGAGATGAGAAAACCAAGGTGCAAAGAGGTCAAATACCATGCACAAGGTCACTGTAGAAAGCAGATGATTATATTCATGTTTAAAATATTAGGTGCTCCTCCTTGTTCATATCAACTTTAGCCATGTTGCTTTTAGTGCCTCTTCCCTTCTCCAGAAATTGGCCACTCACTTGTTTTGTCCTATGACATATGAACAGAAGTAAAATGTTCTAAACAAAAGTCTTGGCCCAGGCTGGGTAGCTCAGTTGTTTAGAGCATTGTCCCAATATGCCAAGGTTGCGGGTTCGACCCCTGCTCAGGACACATACAAGAATCAACCAATGAATGCATGAATAAGTTGAATAACAAAAGCCTTGAAGTCATTTCTGTGTTCACCATGTTCTTTTCTTCTTCATCCATGAGACCAATAGTGTTTGAGAGAAGAGCCATTCCTTTATATTCTATATGAGAATGAAGACAGATGGATCAGAACAAAACTAACCCAAAGAGTACACATAACATGACTGCAAATTAAACCACTATGATTGTAAGCTATAAAAATCCTTGGATTATTTATTCATGTGTTTGTCATCTTTGGCAGTGTAACAAACAACCACAAGATCTCAATGGCATTTAATAATAAATGTTTCTTGCTTTCAAGTTGGCAGGTCAATGGGACAGCTCTGCTCCATGTGTTTCATTCTAGGGCCCAAAATGCACGACTATTAACTACCAGTGGCATGTTTTTATGCAACAACACAGTTGCAAGAGGGCAAGTTCAACTGCCCAAGCATATTTCAAACGTTCTACTGGCACCATGTCCTCCAACATCCTATTGGATACAAAAGGGCACATGACCAAGCCCAAAGTCAGTAGGTTCAAAAGTATAAGTTACTCACCAAAATACAATGACAGGGGGTAAATGTTCAATACCACTATTGATGTAATGGAGAATTGGGACCAGGTTATAGTATCTACCATGTTTACTAAGTCATAAGCTAGCTAGGTGAATGATTATGTCAATAGCCAAAACTCAAATCCAGGCAGTCTGGCTTTGTATGTTTTTATACAAAATGTTTTGAGCAGGGGAAAAAAAGAGATATATGTACTAATCTTTGAAAACTGTATGTAATAAAAAAATGTTTTGAGATATAAGTTACATACTATAAAATTGATACCCTTTAAAAGTACACAATTCAGTGGTTTTTAGTATATTAACAGAGTTGCACAACTATCACAACTAATTCCAGAACATTTAAATCACCTCCAAAAAGAAACACCATTTCTTTAGCAGCCTCTCTCCATTCCTTCCTACTTCCAGTCCCTTGAAACCACCACTCTCTTTTCTCTCTCAATGGATTTGCTTTTCTAGAGAATTCGTATCATCAAATAATACAATATGTGACATTTTGTGTCTGGCTGCTTTCACTTAGCAAAATGTTTTCAAAGTACATCCATGTTTTAGAATATATCATGCTTCATTCCTTTTTATTGCCGAATAATGTTCCATTATACCTAACCCCTGGCAACCATTGATCTTTTTACTGTTTCTATAATTTTGCCTTTTTAAGGATCTCATATAATCAAAATTATACAGTACGTAGTCTTTTCAGATTAAGGTTTTTCCATGTCTTTTCATGGCTTGATGGCTCATTTTTTAGTACAGAATGATATCCTATTGTGTGGATGTACCATGGTTATTTAATTATTCATCTACTAAAGGATATCTTGGTTGCTTCCAAGTTTTGGAAATGATGAATAAAACTGCTATAAACAACTATATGTAGGTTTTTGTGTCAACATAAGGTTTCAATTCCTTTGGGTAAATATCAAGAAGTGTGATTATTGTGTCACATAGTAAAAGAATATTTAGTTTTATTAGAAGCAACCAAACTGTCTTCTAAAATGGCTGTACCATTTACATTCCCACCAGCAATGAATGAATGCTCTTGTTGTTTTATATCCTTATCAACATTTAGTGTTGTCAGTGTTCTGTATTTTGGTCACTCTAATCAATAATAATAAAAACATAATATGCTAATTAGACCAGACGTCCTCTGGACAACCTTCCAGATGAAGTCACAGCAGTGTGGAGCTGAGGCAGAGGTGGCTACTGTGGGGACAGGGGTCAAGGCAGCGGCAGGGGCCAAGGCAGATACCTCAGCAGTGGCGGGAGCTCAGCCCCTTGCACGAATTTCATGCATTCGGCCTGTAGTATGTATATAATGGTATTTCACTGTTGTTTTAATTTGTATTCACTAATGACTCAATTCAATAATGTTGAGAATATTTTCGGATGGTTATTTACTTTTTGATTTGTATATCCTCTTTGGTGAGATGTCTATTAAGATCTTTTACCCATTTTTCTTTATCTTCACTGGAGGATTTTTTTAAATATATATTTTATTAATTTTTTACAGAGAGGAAGAGAGAGGGATAGAGAGTCAGAAACATCAATGAGAGAAAAATATCGATCAGCTGTCTCCTACACACTCCCTACTGTGTGAGCCTGCAACCAAGGTACATGCCCTTGACCAGAATTGAACCCGGGACCCTTGAGTCCACAGGCTGATGCTTTATCCACTGAGCCAAACCTGTCAGGGCATGGAGGATTTTTTTCATTGATTTTTAGAGAGAGGAAGAGAGAGAGAGGGAGAGAGAATAATTAATGTGAGAGACATATCAATTTGTTGCCTCCTGCATATGCTCCAACTGGGGCCAAATTTATTTATTAGGTCTAGTAGCTTTATGATGGAGTCTTTGGAGTTTTCTATATATAGTATCATGTCATCTGTGAATAAGGACAATTTTAATTCTTCTTTTCCAATGTGGATGCCTTTTATATCTTCTTCTTGTCTGATCGCTATGGCTAACACTTTCAGTACTAAGTAGAACAAGAGTGGTGAAAGTGGACAAACTTGTCTTGTTCCCATTCTTAGGGGAAATGAGTTTAGTTTTTGCACATTGAGTTTGATGTTGCCTGTAGGTTTGTCATATAAGGCTTTTGTTATGTTGAGGTATGACCCCTCTATTCCCATTTTGATGAGAGTTTTTATCAAGAAAAGTTGTTGGATTTTGTCAAATGCTTTTTCTGCATCAATTAATATGATTATGTAATTTTTATCTCTCAATTTGTTTATGTGATGTATCACATTTATTGATTTATGGATATTGTACCATCCTTGCATCCCTGGAGTAAATTTCACTTGGTCATGGTGTATGATCTTTCTAAGGTAGTGCTGAATCCAATTTGCTAGAAATTTGTTGAGGATTTTAGCATCTATGTTCACCAATGATATTGGCCTGTAGTTCTCTTTTTTTGTGGTGTCTTTATCTGGTTTTGGAATTAGGGTAATGCTGGCTTCATAGAAAGAGCTTGGACATGTGACTTCCTCTTGGATTTACTGGAATAGTATGAGGAGGATAGGTTTTAGTTCCTCTTTGAATGCTTGGTAGAACTCCCCTGTAAAGCCATCTAGACCAGGGCTTTTGTTTACTGGAAGATTTGTGATCACTGCTTCAATTTTTTTGGTAGTTATCAGCCTATTCAGGTTTTTTTATTCTTCTTGGTTGAGTTTTGGGAGCTTGTATTTTTCTAAGAATATGTCCATTTCATCTAGGTTGTCCATTTTGTTAGAACACAGTTGTTCATAGTATTTTTTCATAATCATTGGTAGTTCTGTGGGATCGATTTTTACTTCACCACCTTCATTTCTGATTTTGTTTTTAATTTGGGTCCTCTGTCTCTCTTTCTTGATGAGCCTTGCTAGAAATTCATCAATCTTATTTATCCTATCAAAGAACCACCTCTTGGTTTTGTTGATCTCTTGTATTTTTTTGTTGTTGCTCTGTCATTTATTTGTGCTCTGATCTTTATTATTTCCTTCCTTCTGCATATGCTGGGCTTTTCTTGTTGCTCTCTTTCTAACTCTTTGTGTTGGAGGATTAGATAATTTATTACCATTTTTTATTGTTTTGATTACTTCTTTTTTTGTGTGTGTGTTCACTACATCCCCAAGTATAATGCTCCTGGAGAATAGGGACCATGTCTACTTTTGGCTACTTGTCAGTATGTCCCTAGTGCCTGGAACAGTGCCTGATGCAAAATGAAAACTCAATATGTATTTCATGAATGCATTTCCTTTACTTGACCTTTACAAGAAAAAAAAAAAACTAACATAAGTTATAGAAGCAACATCCAGCAGTTCTTCAAATAGTGTTGCTTTGTTCAAGATCCTTTTGTTACAACTTTGATGAGAAAAAATTTATTCCCACTCAAGGCCTCTGTGTGGAGTTTGCGCATTCTCCATGTCTGCATGGGTTTTCTCCAGGTCCTCTGTTTTCCTCCCACTTCCCAAAGGTGTGCATGTGAGGTGAGCTGGCATGTCTACATTGTCCCATTCTGAGTGAGTGTGCATGTGTGCATGTGCATTTCAATGGAAGGGGGTCCTATCCAGGGTGAGCTCCCACCTTGCACCCTGTACTGCCAGAATAAGTTCCTGCTACTTGTGATCCTGAACAGGTATAAGCAAGTTGAAAACATGTTTGTTTTTATTCATCTTGTTTATTCATCTTTTTTAAATGTGTGTATAGTTTACATTTATTTCAATGTTTAATATTAGAAGTCTTTGGGGTCTTTATTTAGATGTTTTTGTGACTATAAATATTCCATAGGAACTTAACTTTTGTTTATGTCAATTAGCTGATGGTGAAATGAAATTGGTTTCATTATACATGGTTTTAATAAAGTTGCAGTTTCCAAGACCCTATCAATGACTTTAAGTAAGTACTTACTGTACCGTATTCATGGGTAAGAAAGATATGGTATCATAAAGATATGAATTTTTTTCTCCCAAACAAATGACTTTAAATTAATTACAAACATGGGTTTTTCATGGAACTCAATAAGTTAACCTAAAATTTATATGATAAGAGTAGCAGACAAAGAATAATCAAGATAACTGTTTTTTTAAAAGAATGTGGAGTAGAAAGTTGGGGAAAGATAGAATTGCAAGAAGAGATTTAAAAATCTACAAATATAAATAACTTAATAGCTGATATAAGTAGTAAACAAAAAATCAGCAAGCATATATTAGTTTGGAAAAACACTATCAGCCACATTGACCTAATTTTTATTTATATTATATTCCACAGAACAGCAGAATACACATTTTTATGTGCACATTGGACATTTATCAAGATACAACATATAAATCCTCAACAAAATTCTAGCAAACCGGATTCAGCATTACATTTAGAAAGATCATACACCATGACCAAGTGGGATTTATTCCAGAAATGCAAGGCTTGTACAATATCCACAAATCAATAAATGTGATACATCACATAAACAAATTGAGAGACAAAAATCACATAATCATATCGATTGATGCAGAAAAGGCATTTGACCAAGTCCAACTCCCTTTCTTGATAAAAATTCTCAGCAAAGTGAGAATAGAGGGATCATAATTTAACATAATAAAAGCCTTATAGGGCAAACCTACAGTCAACATCATATTCAATGGGCAAAAACTAAAACCATTTCCCCTAAGAACAGGAACAAGGCAGGGATGCCCACTTTCACCACTCCCATTTGACATAGTACTGGAAGTGCTAGTCAAAGCGATCAGAAGAAGAAGAAATGAAAGGCATCCAAATTGGAAAAGAAGAAGTAACATTGTCATTATTTGCAGACGACATGATAATGTACTTAGAAAACCCTAAAGACTCCATCAAAAAATAATTAGACCTAATAAATGAATTTGGCAATGTAGCAGGATACAAAATTAACACCAATAAATCTATGACATTTTTCTACACCAATAGTGAACTTACAGAATGAGAAATTTAAAAAATCCCATTTACTATTGCACCAAAAAATTAAGAAACCTAGGAATAAACTTAACTAAGGTGGTAAAAGACCTCTACCCAGAAAACTACAGGACATTGAAAAAAGAGATAGGGGAAGACATGAACAGATAGAAGAACATACCATGTTCATAGATTGGTAGAATCAACATCATTAAAATGTCCATACTACCCAAAGTGATCTATACATTCAACCCATGAATCATTAAAATACCAACAGCATATTTCACAGATCTAGAAAGAACTCTCCAAAAATTCATCTGGAATAATAATAATAGTAAACCCCGAATAGCTGCTGTGATCCTGAGAAAGAAGAACAAAGTAGGAGGGATCTCAATACCGATATCAAGCTGTATTACAAAGCCACAGTGCTCAAAACTGCCTGATACTGGCATAAGAACCTTCATATAGACCAATGGAATAGAACAGAGAACCCAGAAATAGACCCAAACCACTATGCTCAATTAATATTTGACAAAGGAGGGAAGAACATACAACGAAGCCAAGACAGTCTCTACAATAAATGGTGCTGGGAAATTTGGTCAGACACATGCAAAAAAGTGAAACTAGACCACCAACTTACACCATACACAAAAATAAACTCAAAATGGATAAAGGGCTTAAATGTAAGACTGGAAACCATAAAATATTAGAGGAATTCACAGGTAACAAAATCTCAGATATATACCAAAAGAATTTCTTCACTGACACAGCTCCTAGGGCAATGGAAACTAAAGGGAAAATAAACAAATGGGACTATATCAAAATAAAAAGCTTCTGCACAGCAAAATAAACCATCAACAAAACAAAAAGAAAACCCACTGCATGGGAGAATACATTTGCCAATGATATCTCTGATAAAAGTTTAATCTCCAACATTTACAGGGAACTCATACAACTTAACAAAAGGAAGATAAACAATCCAATCAAAAAATGGGCAATGGACCTAAATAATCACTTTTTGAAAGAGGATATACAGAAGGCCCAGAGACATATGAAAACATGCTCAAAGTCACTAATCATCTGAGAAATGCAAGTCAAAATGATAATGTGGTACCATCTCATACCTGCCAGAATGGTTACCATCAACAAATCAACAAATGACAAATGCTGGCAAGGATGTGAAGGAAAAGGAACCCTCATTCACTGCTGGTGGAAATGCAGACTGTTGCAGCCACTGTGGAGAACAGTATGGAGTTTCCTCAAAAAACTAAAAATGGAACTTTCATTTGACCCAGTGATCTCACTTCTAGGAATATATCCCAAGAAACCAGAAACACCAATCAGAAAAGATATATGCATCCCTATGTTCATAGCGACACAATTTACCATAGCTAAGATTTGGAATCAGCCTAAGTGCCCATCAGCTGATGAATGGATTATAAAACTATGGCACATCTACACAATGGAATACTGTGCTGCCATAAAAAGGAAGAAACTTCTACCATTTGCAACAGCATGGATTGAGCTGGAGAGCATTATGGTAGGTGCAATAAGTCAGTCAGAGAAAAATAAATATCTCATGCTCTCACTCATTTGTGGATTATAATGAACAATATATACCGATGAACAAAAACTGATGTAGAGACAGAGTAGCATTGATCACATGCTCAAAACTCAAAAGGAAGTTAGGGGAGGGTGGGGGTGAAGGAAGAGACCATCCAAAGGACTTGTATGCATATATATAAGCATAAGCGATGGACGTGAACAACAGGGGGTGAGTGTGAGGGCAGGAGTCGGGGGATAAGGGAACATTGGGGGGATAAGGACACATTTGTAATATCTTAATCAATAAAGGGAAAAACTATATAAAAATACACCATATTTTTGGCAATAAAATAAGTATCAATAAGTTTAAAAAGAATCAAATAATATAGTCTGCTTTCTGAGTCAACAGAATTAAAATGGAAAACATGTAACAGAAAGCTAAGTGAAAAATTCCCAAATATTTATTTGGAAACTGAAAAATAATGAAAGAAAGAAAGAAGAAAGAAAGAAAGAAAGAAAGAAAGAAAGAAAGAAAGAAAGAAAGAAAGAAAGAAAGAAAGAAAAGAAAAACAGCTCTAGATAATCTATAGGTAAAAGAAAAAAAAAACAAAAGAGAAATTAGAATAATACTGAAAACACAACAAATTAGAATCATGAGATGCCACTTAGAGAAGTATGTTAAGGAAAATCTTTAGCACTTCAGACCTATCGTTAAACAGAAAAATTATCTGAAATCAATGACCTCACTTTGTACCTTAAGAAACTAGAAAACAGTGGAGACCCAAGATGGCAGCATAAGGTATATACCTGAATGCACTGCTTCCCACAACCACATTAAAACTACAACTATAAAGCTAAACAGCCATCTTCCAGAACCAGGGGAGTGGAATTATACAACTAGAAGGCAAGAGAAAGAGTACATTGAGACTGGGTAGAAGGTGCAGAGATGCCAAGAACAGAGAGGTACGGAGGCACGCAAAATGGTGGCAGCATCTGGGTGCATGGGTTGTTTCAATCTGAAGGGGAATGCAAACTCTGGGGCTGCACTGAACTCATTTGGGGCTGTCTGGCATCAGATCGGAAAGTGAGAGTAGCTTTCTAGCATAGCTGCTTCCAGCGATCATTGCAACTGTGGGGGTGCAGAACTCTGAGACTTGGGGACTCAAGAATGCAGAGACACCAAAACAGGGAGACACAAAAACGCAGAGATGGCTGAGGGAAGTCATCCTGGTTTTCTGTGCCATGGTGATTCTCTGAGGCCCCACCCCACCCAATTTACAACTCCACCCAAGCTGTGCCCAGAGGCGCAAATGAATCGCCTGTCTGCCTGCAGCCTAACCTAACAAACTGCAACTGGGACAGAGAGCTCCAAAAGTTCCAAACCCCAAACAATGAGGAGAAATCGGTAGATCTTGCTGTACCACCTCCTGGGTGGACTCACACAGCAGCTGATTTGCACCTCCTTGGAGATACGGGAGCCAGTGTACCCAGTAACCAGGTACCAGACTTCAACTCCTCACATCCATAAGGACACACTCAATAGGCAGACTCAGTGATCACCAAAGCCCCACTGAAGCAAGTTCTGCTCCATAAGGGTGTCTCCTGCACAGCAGTTCTTCTACTATAGACACAACGGGTCCTCGCAATCAATTGGCCTGAAGGTAATTTCCTGCCAGTCATACCAACAGCAATCAAGGCTTAACTACAAGACTGTGCACCCAGCCCTCAAAAGCATCCATCAAGAGTGTCTACCCCCAATAAATGGTGTTGGGAAAATTGGACAGATACATGCAAAAAAATAAAACTAGACCACCAACTTACACCATACACAAAAATAAACTCAAAATGGATAAAGGACTTAAACGTAAGACGGCAAACCATAAAAATACTAGAGGAATACACAGGCAGCGAAATTGCAAACATGTGCCGAAGAAATTTCTTCACTGATACTGCTCCTAGGGCAATGGAAGCTAAAGAGAAAATAAACAAATGGGACTACTTCAAAATAAAAAGCTTTTGCACAGCAAAGGAAACCATCAACAAAACAACAAGAAAGCCCACTGCATGGGAGAACATATTTGCCAATGATATCACCAATAAGGGTTTAATCATCTCCAACATTTACAGGGAACTCATACAACTTAACAAAAGGAAGATAAACAAGCCAATCAAAAAATGGGCAATGGACCTAAATAGACACTTTTCAAAAGAAGACATACAGAAGGCAGAAAGACATATGAAAACATGTTCAAAGTCACTAATTATACGAGAAATGCAAATCAAAACAACAATCTGGTATCATCTTACACCTGCTGGAATGGCTATCATCAACAACAAATGACAAGTGCTGGAGAGGATGTGGAGAAAAAGGAACTCTTCTGCACTGCTGGTGGGAATTCAGACTGGTGCAGCCACTATGGAAGACAGTTTGGAGTTTCCTCAAAAAATTGAAAATGGAACTCCCATTTGACCCTGTAATCCCACTTCTGGGAATATATCTGAAGAAACCAGAAACACCAATCAGAAAGAATATATGCATCCCTATGTTCGTAGCAGCACAATTTACCATAGTTAAGATTTGGAAACAGCCTAAGTGCCCATCAGTAGATGAATGGATTAGCAAACTGTGGTACATCTACACAAAGGAATACTATGGTCCTGTAAAAAAGAAGGAATGCAATTTGCATTAGCATGGATGGAACTGGAGAGCATTATGCTAAGTGAAATAAGCCAGTCAATGA
>PVJC01007116.1:0-52608 GCA_004026665.1 Murina feae
GGTTGTTTCGTGTTTGTGCCCTGACTGGGGATAGAACCCACAATCTTAGCGTAATAGGATGACGCTCGAACCAACTGAGCTACCCAGCCAGGAATTTTGTAATTTTTTAATTACAAAAAATAACATTTTTGTAATTAAACTTTTTATTTTGAGATCATGTAGATTCACATATGGTTCAAAGAAATAATGTATGGACATTCAGTACACCCTTTTCTCATTCATAAATTATTTCCTGAAGTGTACAAATTGCACAATAAAAATCGCAGGGCTATGGAGTAAAAGGGATTTACAGCACACATTAAAGACTTTACCAGTGACATAAAAAAAGAGATATAAAACTAATAAAAATTGAAGCAGTTTTACATGTTACATGGTCAAGAATAGCATAAATACTATGATAAAATAGATTTCTTTACCTTGAAAAAGACCTGAAGTTTGCTGATGGAATGGATGACAAAAAGGTTCTACCTGTGAATTATTGTGTTTTGGTGGAAAAAGGGATATCTGAAATCAGACGGAAATTTATAACACAGATGCAGAGTGTTTGTTTCTATCTAAGCACACAGTGAACTGAGGTCAGTGATAGATGTTTGGGGAAAGTGCATGTGTGTATTTTGTGTTATTTCTACATTGGTTCTGGTAGATTGGTTGATGCAGTTTTCTGTATTTAGCCAGTGATTCTCAGAGATGAAATAATGGGTAAGAGACATAAATTTACATATGTTCAAATTGTTTCTTAATATATCTGTTGTATTGGAACACATTTATATTTTCCAAACAAGCATTATAGTGGAATTGATTGTACTTTTTTGTTGTTTCTCGTTTTGTTAGTTCAACTTGGTTGGACTCTTTTTCTCTTAGCACCATTTCTAACTAATTGTTGCACTGTTTTTGCCACAAAACTTCTTCAGTGTGGCTAGGCTGTAGGCATGCTTTTGAAGACATGGTCACACTAGCAGTCCCTTCAGAAACAGGAAAAGTCAATTTCAAAGTACTTAATTCTTTTCAGTCTTCTTTCCATAGGTTTTGTGCACTCATGACTTTTATTTTGATAGCAATATAGAGATCAAGACTTTTCTATACTTTTGTTCGAGCTAAGTCACATTCACAGTGGGGACAATCTTCTTTAAAAGAAAATGTTACATCAGTTCTTCATCTGAGTGTCACTGAAAAAAAACTTGCAGATGCACAGTATTTTGAGTAAAAATAGAAAACATTACATGTTTTGTATCCCCTTAATTATTACTTATAAACTAAAGGCCCGGTGCACAAATTTGTGCACATTGAAAGGAAATTAATTAAAAGAAACATTTTAGAGGCTTGGGAGGGACCACGGGAGGACTCCAGAGTGTGTCCAGCCTATTTTGCCCAGTCCCAATCTGCAGGACCCAGCAACAAACTAACCTACTGGTCAGATCGTCTGCCCCCTGGTGGTTAGTGCATGTCATAGTGACTGGTCTAGTGGTTGACCAAATGGTCAACTCTTTGGTTGGACACTTAGCATATTAGGCATTTATATATATAGATAATATACTGTTACATAAATATATTACTTCTAATATACTAGAGGCCTGGTGAATGAAATTTGTGCACTTGGGGGAAGGAGGAGTCCTTCAGCCTGGCCTGTGCCTCCTCACAGACCAGGAGCCCTCAGGGGATGTCCAAGGCCAGACAGCTTAGGGCCAGACAGGGAGAGGGCCTAAGCCAGCAGTCAGACATCCTTAACAGTTCCGTGGAGACAAGAGAGGCTCCTGTCACTGCCACCGTGCTCACCAGCTATGAGCCCTGCTCAGGGCTTCTGGCTGAGTGGTGCTCCCCCTGTGAGTGCACTGACCACCAGAGAGCAGCTCCTGCTTTGAGCATCTGCCCCCTCGTGGTCAGTGTGTGTCATAGCGTCCAGTTGTTCCACCATTAGTTCGATTTGCCTTTTATTATATAGGATCTTATATATAATTTATACCATAATAGCTGCCACTTATTAAATATTTAGCATATGCTAGTGTTTTGTGTGAAGCCATGTGTATTCTATACACATAAAACCCTAAGTTACTGGGTGACCCGTCAACCAATCAACCGGTTGACTGATCGACCAATAGCTATGAGAGCACTGACCACCAGGGGAAGATGCTCAACACAGGAGCTGCCCCCTGGTGGTCAGTGCACTCCCACAGGGGAGCGCCACTCAGCTGACCGAAGGGTGCCAGAAGTTGGGCTCATGGCTGGGGAGCACAGCTGCAGTGGCACAAGCCTCTCCCGCCTCCACAGTAGGGCTATGGAGCAGTGGCGGTGGCAGGCACCACTAGTGGGGCAGGGACGAGCGGGAACAGCACAGCGCCCAGCCCAAGCTTGGGCTCCTCCTGGGCTGCCTGCTGCTTGGCGCACTGCTACATCTCTCCGGGGATGTAGGTCTGCCGGTTTCAGCTGATCCCCACAGCCCAGGTCCTCTAGTAAATATATAATTCCTTTCGGTTCCAGTGCCTCTGTTAACCTGTTTGAAAATCACTGATTTACCTTTATATTCTAACTAGGAGCCTGCACCGGTGGGGTCCCTCCGCCTGGCCTGGACCCTCTTGAAATCTGGGACCACTTGGGGGATGTAGTAGTGCACGAAGCGGCAGGCAGCCAGGAAGGAGCCCAAACCCGGGCTGGGTGCCACACCACTCCCGCTCATCCCGGTCCCACTACGCCTGCCACCGCCACTCGGGCACACGAGGGAGGGGGGGGGGAGTGTCCACAGGAGAGGCTATTGCCTGCCACAGCTGCACTTGCCAGCCATGAGCCTGGCGTCTGGTGCCCATCGGTCAGCTGAGCAGCGTTCCTGCTGTGGGAGTGCACTGACCAGCAGGGGGCAGCTCCTGCGTTGAGCGTTTGCCCCCTGGTGGTGAGTGCACATCAAAGCTACCAGCCAGTCTTCCAGTCAACTTTTTTATATATGTAGATGTCAATTAAGCATTCTTGTCAGAAACTTAGTTTTTCTCTTAAATTAACTCTTTCAGAGTTCTTATTTCTCAGTGTGAACGCCTCATCCATTTCATTTCTTTAAGTTTGTGCACTGTAAATTGAAGATGAGAACATCCTAAGCACTGTGTCTTTTCTTTTCCTGCAGCGTTTGTCCAATGGTTCTATAGATTCAACTGACGAAACTAGTCAAATAGTCGAACTACAAGAATTGCTTGAAAAGCAAAACTATGAAATGGCCCAAATGAAAGATCGTTTAGCAGCACTTTCTTCCCGAGTGGGAGAAGTGGAACAAGAAGCAGAGTCAGCAAGAAAGGATCTCATTAAAACGGAAGAAATGAATACTAAATATCAAAGGGACATCAGGGAGGTGAGTGCTTAATAGCGCTTTCAGCCTTTACTTCCTGAATGCTATCTCTGAGATGCCTTTTTTCCATAATATCCCTTGTGGTAATACTCTTTTCATCTCAAAAGACCATAATCTGGGACATATTGTGTTAATTATGAAACTTGTTCAATAAGGCAGATATTGTTTACTTCATCATCCCTTTAAATATGTGTGGAAAGGAATTTTGATATCAAGTCTCAGATATAACAAAAAAAATTTTCAGTTTTTAGATTTTTTTTAAAAATTGTGGAGCTGTTCATTTTAAATAACCTTTGATATGAATATGTATAGTGAATTGTTATGCTCTTTAGATATGGGACTACTCAAAGATATTTTAAAACTTCCCCTCTCGTTTTTGGATTTGAGTCAATGAATGTGAATGTGTATGCTTGTATGTACTAACTTTCCTTCTTCTATACACTCAGTTCTTGCCAGACTTAACATCATGTTATCTACTCTTTAAAGAGAGTACCGGAAAGTTACTACAAAAGACACAATGATATGGCTTATTTGTAAGATTGCCAAATCATCTTACTAAAGTGAAAAGTTTAGAAAATTTTCACTTTCTCACTTTATTCAATTAAAAAGACGATATTTATGGAAATTTTATTTTGTGACTTACTGTTTCTATTTTTACATATTCATTTAAATAATATATTTTAGACATTTTGTATCTTTTGTATATACTTAACTATTTTTATTGTCTAACCTACTCTGTGTAGCCAGTTCTTTTCTTCCCATTATATCTTCAAGTTATTTTATTCATACTCTTGCCTTCACTGCCCTATCCAAACTGTTCTTACTCACATTGCCCTTGAGCTCCCTGTTGCTGAATCTAGGGATCAGTTCTCGGAAGCACTTGATCCAGTTCTCACTCCCTGGAGCACTTTTCCACTTGGCTAATAACACACTGCACTCGCCCGGTTTTCCTCCAGCCTGATTTTACTCCCATTTCAGCCGCCTTTACTGGCTCAGCTTCCTGCCCAGTCATGCAGTGTCATCCTTTCTCAGTCTACCTTTCCTCCCCGAGTCAGTTCGTGCAGTCTCATAGTTTCAAAAACCACCTAGTGACTTACGACTCCCAATTCATATCTCCAGCGTATCCTTCTCTCCTGATTTCCTTATGCTGGTGCCTAAATGTCCAATGGGTCTCTCAAAATTAGATTTCTCAGCATCGTTTTCTGGTATTCATTCCCTCAGGAAGCCAGACTTTCTCAAGGTCCTATACAGCTCAACACTGGCAACCCTATTGTTGCTCAGGCTAAAAATTCTTGGAGCTGTCCTTGGTACCTCTCCTGTGTATATTGCAAAGCCTTTGCAATACCCACAAGCTGTGTACTGTCTGGCCTCTTAGAATTCATCTTCTAATCGTTCAGTTTGTCCCTATCTGTTCAGTTAAGGGGGCCTCTTAACCAAGCCAGGCCTATTCTTTCACGTTTTCTTTTCTCTCTGCCTTTTGCTCAAATGTTTTCTCGTGAAGTGTTCCCTGTCCATACTATTTACATACACACACTCTTCCTCTTCTCTCATTTTTAGTCACACAGCATTACTGCACCTGAAACAATTCATATTTTACTGATTTACTTGGTTATCATATGCCTTTCTATGAGACATAACAATTTATAAGGGATGTAATTTTTTGTTTTGTCTTGTTTTGTTTACTGCTCCATTTGAATCACTAGCATAACTATACAGCATAGGATAGACACTCAAACATCTTTATTGGGACAATGAATACTTAGATGTTTGATGTCAACATCAAAAGGCATGGATGAGATTAGAATAAGTCTTAAGCAATGTCTATTCTCTCAGAAGATACATGACCTAGGAAATGGTAGATTGCTCTACCACTGCACCAGTAAAGATACTGTGCTCTCTATATCCTTATATGAATTAACAGCCTATAGAAATGTCTCTTATCTTAACTTCTTCTCACAACCCAAACTCGGAGAATTTATAAAGTAAGTAAATTTAACCTCTCTTCTATATCACTGTGATATATACTGAGATTTCTGGCCAATAATCTACCGAGGCAATTTTTTGAGCTTTTGCTCATTCTGTATTTCTTGATTTTCTTAGTCCTAGAGATTTAACTGTTTTCCTTTCATTTAACGCTCATCTATTTTATTCATACTTATTTAACCCAGTGTCACAGGTGGAGCCCAGCATCACCAGCTTCCCCTTTCTTCCTGCTGATGTAAAAATAGTTCCTTGATTCTAAAAGTCTTTGAATGTAGGTGACAAAAATTTTCAATCACCTGGTGCCAGGTGTCCTTTTATTGGGAAACCCTTCTCATGTGTAAGCTGTTCTGCCTTCAGATGAATTACTTTAAAATATAACTACTCTTATCAACTCTATCATTTCTATGTAGGTGTACTTCAGGAGAGTTTCATAAGAAAGGAATGTCTCTCATTATTCACCTTGAAAGGGAAGTTGCAAACACTAATGCTTTCAGAGCCAGACAAGCAGCATAAATACATGAAGTGCCAGGTGCAGGATAGTAGAAAGTGATAGAGTTAATGCAACCTGGACAACGATCCTACATTCTGTCTGACTTCCTGCATGCATCGTGCATGTGTGTGTATGTGTATGTGTATGTGTATGCGTATGTGTATGGGTATGTGTATGTGTGAAGGACACCGTGAAGGTCAAATAAAATATTATCAGAAAGATTCTTGTCACAGGCCACAGGCTCCTGGTGTGCTGCTCTGAATTTCTTGAAGACCAACCAGGAGAACTATTTTAGGTGCATTAGACATATGCAATAGAGAAGGTCCTTGTCATTAGCCCATTTTCTCAGGTGAATAATCTAAGGTTTTAGTGAGATGAAGTGACTTGTCCAAGGCCTGTGCACTGACCTCCCCACTCCCTGAGGCCCCAGAATCAGGAAGACATAGGACAAGCCTGACTTCTAAACCTGTGGTTCTTACACTTTGATCTGCTTTCAAAATCAGTGAGATGCACGCATGACGTTAGTGGTAGAAACTGTCCTTAAAATGCAGCTGTGATATAACAGCCCCCTAAATGATCAATCCCAATGAGCATGAAGATATACAAAGCACATACTTCAAAAGGTATCATTGACTCACACTCATAACCCCAAACTTAGCCTTTATTTTTCTGAATAATAATGCATTCTTGGACTGTGGTTACACAAAATCTACTAGATTGCAAATATTTTAGTAGAAAAAAATTAAGGTGATTTATCTTGCTACCTCTGCTAGCACAGCATGATTTACATATTGAATAAACAATAAATAGTTATTGAATTAAGAAAAAATTCTATAATAAGAAAAACTAACCATATAATTAAAACTGAAGTATATTTTGCTTTGCATTTGAGAACAATCAAATATATCTGAAATGCATTATTTTAGTATGTTTCATTAATGCTTTCAAATATAGTTTTGTAATTCTTCTTTGCCAAGAATTAAGTCTACTGAAATTTATTTTGATTTGAAGTTTAGTTTTAGTTGCTTGACAAATTGATCGTGACCTACTAGAGTAGGGGGACTGGATCAAGTCTAGGCATAGCACACATTTGGAAAACATAGACTGAATTGTCCTTAGTGCTGGGAAAGTGATTTTAAGAGAAGCTATTGGATATCTTCAGGTGTTTGATCCAAAAGCACAGTCTGAAAGTTCAGCTAAAACCTATTTTTCCTGTAATGCTTGATAATACAATGATCAGAACAAATAAAGAAATCTACTAATATGTGAAAGAGTAGGGAAGTTATCTGTTAAAGCCTTAATTTTTGAAAGTAAAAACAGGAAAAAAAAACATAAACAATCTCATAACAGAAGGTAAGCTCTCCACTTTGTAATCAGAGGGCTACTAATCAGGCATTGAATATAATAGCACATTAAGTATGTTTATATGCAAAGAGAACTTTTTGTGGAGTCTTTAAATTATATTTTATTTTACAAATAAAATCAGCTTACCTTTCCCACTTCTTATAAAAGCTCTTCAAAAGGTTGCTAAGTGACTAAATAAATGTTATCTTTTCTGTTACCTGAAATATGGAATCGTATTCTTCACTTTATTAGATTTATGGAGTTACATTTATTTGATATAATAAAATTCAGTTTATAAATAAACTTCAGGTCAAGAGATGATTGAATCTTTCATCTGTTTTTCTCCTTTTTTAGATAGCATTTTCAGGGATGAGGAAAAGCTTTCTTTTTTTAGAAATTCCAAGTGACACACAGGGAAAAGATATTTCTTGAACTTGTAAATTCAAAATTTATTTTTGTGAACACAGCCTACAGTTAAAAATTGAATCTCCCACATGAATCACTGACCCAAAATGTAAAACCAAAGTCACAAACAATGATTCCTGCATTTAATGTGTGGCACAGCCATATCAGTTAATTGTAGGCATAATACCAATTAATAATAAAAGTTAGATATTATTTATTGAGTGTGTTTTCTTCATGAGACACCATGCAAAGTATTCCAACATCACAGCAAGCATACTACAACAATGTTATATGGTAAGTGCCAATATTCCACCCCTCCAAAAAAGTGGGAGGTTAAGCAATATTGCAATATTTACCTGATAACAAATTAGGTAATATGTATCAAAAACTAGGATTTGCAGCAAGTACGTACTACTCTAGGATCCGTGTTCTAAAGAAACATATCTATGCCTTTTACTGAATTTATTGCCATTAAATTTAGTGCAAATTTTGTAGATGCACTCCAGTTTCAGAATTCTCTCTTTGAGCTAAAACATTAGCAAGACATCCCAGAGTTCTGAATGAAAATGAAATTAACAGGATGCAATATTGTATGCGCTCTGAAGGGGTACCCTGCCATCATTGGACTAAAATTATATAAAAATAGTCAAAATTTAAAATAAAAGTTTTGTAAATAGTAACTGTCATTTTGGAGGGCTAAAATCTAAGACTGTGTACCTAATGTCAAAAAATATAATCGGGATATGTTTTTGCCAAATTGATGGATTATTAGGATTTTATACATTTGAACTTAATATTCACATAATTAAACAAGCAGTCTTTAATTGGACCTTGAAGGTCAGCAGAACTGAGCTAGACAAAGAAGTCAACAAAAATGGATTCCAGGTAGAAATGAAATCACAGAGTTTATTAATTTCCTGAGGCTGTGGTAACAAGTACCATAGACTGGGTGACTTATAACAACAGTAATACATTCTCTCACAGTTTTGGAGGCTATAAGTTCAATATCAGTAGGGCCATATTACTTCTGAAAGCTCTATTTAGAGAAGAATCTTGATTTGCTACTTGTAGCCTGGAGGTTGCTGAGATTCCTTGGTGTTCTTAGCTGGTAACAGTGTAACTTCAATCTCTGCCTCCTTCTGAATACTGCTTTTTTCTCTGTATGTCTCCGTGTCCCCAAATCTCCCTCTTCTTATTAGAACACAAGTCATTGGATTTAAGGCCCACACTAATGCTATTTGACTTCATCTTAACTTGATTACTTCTGCAAAACCTTATTTACAAATAATGTCAAATTCACAGGTCCTTGGTGGACATGAATTTAGGGGGGCTAACAAGGGGAACATGATTCATTCCAGTACATAGAGCTAGCGATGTGTCAGGTCATAAAGCTACTTCTTTTCTAGACTTTGTAGCTCAAATTTTACATTAAAGATGGAGTACAATATGATCACATTGGCATTTAGAAATGTCTCTTTGTCAGTAAGGTGGAGAATAAGTAAGCAGGAAAAAAGAGCAATAGCAAAATGACAGGTTAGGCTATTAAAGTGAGAATATTGTGCTAAGTGAAAGAGGTCAATCAGAGAAAGATAAATATCATATGATCTCACTTATGTGTGGAATCTAAGGAACAAAAAACCTAAACAGAATAGATCCAGAGTCCTTGGAGCATGTAACACACTGACTAATCTCAGAGGGAAAGGGTGGGGAGAGGATGGTGGGATGAAATTAACCAAAGAATTTATATGCATACTAGAGGTCCAGTTCATGAAATTCATGCACTGGTACATTCCTTAGTGGCTGCCGGCTGCCAGCCAGGTACTCCTTTCCTTCCTCCAGCCAGCCCTGCACCCTGGTCAAACTCCTGGACAAACTCCTGGTCGAGGGGACGATTTGCATATTATGCTTTTATTATATAGGATATGCATAACCCATGGACAGACAATAATGCAGTGAAGGTTTAGGGAGTGGGCTGAGCAGGAGTGGGGTAGAGGGGGGTCAATAGGGATCAAAAAGGGAGACATCTGTAATACATTCAACAAAGACACATTCAATTAATTAATTAACCAATTAATTAATTAAAATGAGTTAGGGTGAAGAAATTTTTAAGAATGATCCTAAAATCTTAGGGAGATGGGTGTCATTCTATAGCCAATTAATACAATAAGAACTGATTTGTGGGTAGGCAGGGTGACTAAGGACAACATGAGTTTCATGGTAGAATATGTACTCCATTGCATTCTCAGAGAAAGAAAGCTTTCGGTCAACCCAAGATACAAGAAGAATTCAAACAAATAATTTGGGAAAACTCACATGAGATCTTACATTCCTCTCTTGAAATGAAATAAATTAGTATAAAGCAGGGTTTTCACGGCTTAGTCTTTTATTTAAATAACAAGACAACAAGTTAACCTGTCTGAGAATCTGATTTGAATTTTTTGTTATTTTAATTGTAGGCCATGGCACAGAAGGAAGATATGGAAGAAAGGATCACGACCCTGGAGAAGCGTTACCTCAGTGCCCAGAGAGAATCTACCTCCATCCATGACATGAACGATAAACTAGAGAATGAGTTAGCGAATAAAGAGGCCATCCTCCGGCAGGTGCAGTATCTCTGTGTTGTTTTCGTTCTGGTCCATGTGCATGTTCTCACCATTCTCACAAAACGTTGAGTAAATTAAATACGTTATTTCTTCACAGTCATTCTCTAAAACTTAGAATGGTGTGAACAAGTGGTTTTCAGTAGGTAATTTAGAAATTGTTCTTAATAATAATAAAAATAATGACTGAAATTTACTTTGGATCTAACCATGAACCAGAAACTGTGCAAAGTAGTTTACATGTGTTGCTTCACTTAAATCTAACAGCCACGTGCGAAGTAAGCACAATTATTATACCGCGCAGAGTAAGGTTCAGCAACCTGAACATTTTCTCAATGCCACACATCTGGTAGTTGCCAGAGTCTGTAATGGAAACTAAAGCCTACTCCAATCCTGAGCAGGAGTGGGCAAACGATAGCCTCTGTGACAAAACTATGGCTCTGTTTTATAAATAAAGTTTTATTGAAACATAGTCATACCCATTATTTAATCATTGTCTATGACTGTTTTTGTTCTACAACAGTAGCATCAAAATGTTAGAACAGAAACTATATTATACACAAAGTCTAAAATATTTACTAACTGGCCCTTCAGAAAAAAAAAATGTTTGCCAATCCCACCTTTTGAGCCTAATCATTGTAGTACATTACCTCTCCTTCTCCAAATAACACTCTGATTTTCAATATTATGCTAATATGGTACATCAGAAGTGTAAGTACTGACTTGTATTCCATTTGTCCAAGTATACATTCACTGTTAACTCTTTTGTTTTTGCTGATTGATAAGAGCTTTTCTAATTTTTTAAAATGTGCTCAATTTTATTAAGGAATGGGGATAAGCAATATATAAAAAACATGAGGGCAATGATCTTTTTGCGTGGTAAGTGTGGCAGCTGATTTTAAATCTAGGATGATGGCTGAAGTCCAAACCCCCTAGTGACTGAGATCTGCTATACTAACTGTGACCCTGTAAGTGTCTCTTTCGCACCCTTTTTTCAGATGGAAGAGAAGAACAGACAGTTACAGGAACGCCTTGAGCTCGCTGAGCAGAAGTTGCAGCAGACTATGAGAAAAGCTGAGACCTTACCTGAAGTAGAGGCTGAACTGGCTCAGAGAATTGCAGCCCTAACCAAGGTACTCCAATATAACACGTGGTCAGCTTAGATGTGCTCATAGAAATGACTAGTAATCAAAATGAATCTGTAAAGATTTTCTTTAGTCTTTATGAAAATTAAGTTCATCTAATAATTATTGGTTTCATAGATAGGTGAATTTTTCATACTATGTTTATCTTATTTATGCTGACATGAATGATTAATATATGACTGTGATGATTCCCCTTGCCTAGACATTAACAAAAATAAAATTTCATGTCCTTATATTAATTTTCCATGGCAATATTTGCACCTCAGAATAATCATGATATTTAATATGTATATACATGAGACATATTTTAATATGCTAAACATAAATTGGTACAATAAATATAGGAAATATCATAGCAGTTGATTCATTTCTAACTATAGTAGAAAAATTTTTTAGAATTTGTAAGTTAGATTTATAGCAGCCTAAGGTCTCCAGCCATTAGCCAGAGAATGGATTTAGTGGATACAATTTCTTCCAAACCAATTAAAATCCATAGTATTATATCTCACATTTGAGTGAAATCATATGGTTCTTTCCTTTTTGTGACTGACTTATTTCACTTAGCATAATATTCTCAAGTTCCATTCATATTGTTGCAAATGGCAGTATTCTATCCTTTCTTATGGCTGAATAGTATTCCATTGTGTATATGTACCACATCTTCTTTCTCCAGTGAATTATCCAGTGAATAATGCTTCAATGAACATAGGGGTGCATATATCTTTGCAAATACATATTTTTGAGTTTTTCAGGTATATCCAGGAGAGGGATTGCTGGATTTTATGGTAGCTCTATGCTTAATTTTTTGAGGAATCGCCATACTACTTCCCATAGTAATTGTACTAGTCTACATTCCCACCAACAGTGAGTGAGGGTTCACTTTTTCCCACAGCCTCTCAAACACGTTTGTCTTATTGACAATGGCCACTCTAACAGGTGTGAGGTGGTATCCCGTTGTAGTTGTGATTTGCCAGTGGGAAGGTGATGGGGAAGAAGGGGGTCATGGTGACAAGAGAAGATTTGACTTTGGGCAGTAGACACATGGTGCAATATCTAGATCCTGTAAAATAGAAACTTCTACCTGGGACCTATATGATCATGCTGACCAATGTCACCCCAATAAATTTAATTTAAAAATAAAAATAAAAGATAAATATTAAAAAGTCCAATAAAATAAAATCCATAGTATTCCAAAGAATGTTCAATATTACCTACCATGTTATAGCCATTAGATTCTGCAATTATCTGCATATTTTAGAATTTTGCAACCATTATAACATTTAAAAAAATATCCTCGCCTTTCACTTACAAACAGAAATGGCATTTCTTCAGTATACATATACATATCACTAAAATAAAAGTCCATATTTTTTACTAAAAGCATGTTTGACTTTTAATATCAATTGAAAAAATACACATATTTCAGAGATTCACACAGTCATTACTGTGTGCTAAGTTGTCTCCTCCACTGTAAGTAAGTGGGTAAACTGCAAGTTACAAATTCTGTCATTAGGGATTATTCAAAGCAATTGATGTGGCAGTGTAAGAGTAGGCACATGTATTTGATTTCCTGCAAAAGTAAATAATTAAAGAGGAACAGTAAATGGACAACTATTAATTAAAATAGGGAAGTCAATCGGGTAGAAAGAAGGCAAACGTTTGGCAATGAATTGTAGGGTTAGAAAATACCAGAATAGTTGGTTATCTATAGAGTATTGGAGAAGCTAGCTGAATTAAACATTAGGTGATTAAGGTTATGTTACAATCTGGATCCTTCCATAGTCACGTACCATGCCATAAATTCTTCTGGCAATTCCAGTAACGTGTGATTTCTAATATAAAGATAAATTTATCATTTAATTTAAGTATATTTTCTAAATTATATCAAAATGTGCAAATATATTAGTAGCATTCTATTTTTTCTTGTGAAGATATTTTCAATTACTATATTATGGACTGAGATATATGTACAATTAGTCTTTTTATCTGAGGAACCAAAAAAACTTTTATAAGAGTTATTTTATTGAATTGAATTATGTTAGTGGCAACTTGGTGGCTAAATAATAAAAAATAACTTTTGCAAAATTTTAGTGTAAAATAATTATCAATATCATCCTGCATAAAATTCAAGAAAGTTTAGAACTTCTTCCAATCAAATGCAATTTAAAATTCAACATAAAATTGCCCCAATTTTACCTCTAATAGACTGAAAATAAAACATAATTGAAAAGGCAATACTTTACATATGAAACTTTAAATTAAATATTCATGAGAATTCTTAATTTAGAATAGTTTTTAACTTGAAATATGTGTCTCACTTTTTTTGCCTTTCATTTTATCCTCTTGGGCTCTTATTTTGATACATATATTCACTTGTGTACCCAAATAATTTTCTCACTTTACTCCTACCTCATAATATATTGCTGAAATTTCATTTTTATGGGCCCATTTTGATTTCTTCTTCTTTTTTTCAGTAATTTTCTTCTTCTTTTTAAAAAAATATATTTTATTGATTTTTTACAGAGGGGGAAGGGTGAGGGATAGAGAGTTAGAAACATCAATGAGAGAGAAACATCGATCAGCTGCCTCCTGCACACTCCCTACTGGGGATGTGCCTGCAACCAAGGTACATGCCCTTGGCCGGAATCGAACCTGAGACCCTTGAGTCCGCAGGCCGACGCTCTATCCACTGAGCCAAACCGGTCAGGGCAGTAGTTTTATTCTTCTTAAAAACTGTTAAGAATGCTAGATTTCGCTCAGCTTCTCCTTCTTACTGATTTCTCTTCTGGCTGACTCTATATCAACAATGTTTCAGATATACCATTTTCAGTGAAGGCTGCATTTAATTCATTATACATAATCCTCTAGTCCTGAGATTTCTAGCATCAAAACACTCCCTTGGTAACATTTTTATAATATTTGAAGATCATTCTTTCATATGTTCCCCCGAGTTTTATGGCCACAACAATCATGCTTTTTCATGCCCTCTGTTTTCAAGGCCATTAGGGAATGTTTCTAGAATTCGCTTTATTTATTTATTTTTTTGAATTTCAATTTGTTTTCATTATCTCACTATTATTGATCACCATAGTCTTTTTCTAGTTCTTAATATTTTTGACTATTCACAAAAACAAAATAGTTTTGCCTATTTTAAAACTAGGCTCCTCTCTCCTATATTTTGAATAGTATTCTTAACAATCCCACAGGCATTTTATTTGGCCTATATATTTTTTTACTTTTATTATTAGCTGCCTATTTTTCCCTTCTCTTTGGTTCCCTGCTCTGTAACTTTTGCTTCTTCTCCATTTCCAAATATATCCACACTCTTCCCAAAGCTGCTTCTGCCTGTGTGATTGTTCTCCTGAATCTTTAGCTCATTTGGAACCGTCCTGTGCCACATTAAAGAGAGGAACACAAGATAAACTCTATATCCCATCAAGGAATGTAAAATATAGCACCGTGTGGCACCGTGTTTACAACAATTGCTTATGTTGCAGTCTTTACAAGGCTAAGGTGAACATAAATCAACAGTGGTTGAAACTGATCCCAGAGTTTGTTCAGAAATTATGTCTGAATCTATTCTTTGGTTGATAAAGATCTCCCCCCCCCTCTCTCTCTCTCTCTCTCTCTCTCTCTCTCTCTCTCTCTCTCTGTGTGTGTGTGTGTGTGTATGTGTGTGGGAAGTAAACCCATTTAAGATTTTTAGAAAATCAGAAGTATAACTATGGATAAAACTTAAAATTTTGCTTTTGTGAGTATAAATACAACTAACCAATAAATATTTTGGGCTCCCAATCTTGTTATTTGTGATATTTACTTCTTTAATTACAATGCTTATTCCTTCAGCAAGGACATAGTTCATCTTAATTCCACAAGGTATTTTGTTCATTTTTAGTATAAGTAAAAAGATCAGCAATGACATAGATATTTAAACATGACAGAATTCTCTTTCATTCTCTGAAGTAAATGTTTACAATGTTTTGCTGTATTTTCATTATTTAAGATAGAAACAGGTAGAAGTTTTAAGTACCTTGAAAGACCTACTAGACATGTGTTTTTGAAGATACAGTTTTGGAAATTGAAATGTTCATGTCTTGACTACCTTAAATCAGTTCCCTAATTAACTTTCATACCACTGACTGTTAAATTATACTTTTTAAAATTACAAGTACCTTTAGGAATTTAGATTATATTATTTCAATAACATTTTGACCCACTAACTGTATTCTTGCTTTAATTCTAAGTTTTAAATGCTGTTATAAAACCATTTATGACATTTGGAGACTGTGATAGCTTTCTGTGTTGCTTCTGCTTAGAATTTGAAGAGAAAAGTTGGATATTGTTATTTCTTCATTATTTCTCATATTTATGAAATAAGAGTATCAGAAGGAAAATAAGAACTATAAATGTTGAACTGTTACTTGTTGAAGCACTCCAATGAAATGGTATTTGATAGATTGAATTGGAATTTGTTACACATAATAGTACACATGCATGTGAACCAATACCATGAATAGGTGACTGTTTCTTTTCAGGTACTGAATGATATATTTACATATAGCCCTATATTTGCATACAATAAGTTTCACTGTTTTAGAATAAATATATAGAGTGTAATAGAATATGGTCTAGAGTTGAATTTTGTTGCCTGACATAGGTTACTTTTGATGTTATCATTCTTAAGTTTCTGATTATCATGAACATGTTGATGTACCTTTACTTGTAACCTGTGTATCAAATACTAATGCAATTCAGCTATCAGCAATGTCACATGTGTTAATCCGTCTGTGTCTGTGGTAACCTGGCAATCACCTCTAAGACATGTAACTAACCTTGGCACTGGGGAAACTTTAGCTCACAAAGGCAAGATGCTGTCTCTATACATTAGGGCACCATTTTGTTACCAAGGCAACAAATAAATGCAGAATCAGTCTTGGAGTGGTCACTAGTGCCATTCAGGAGAGTTCACAAATAATTTTTCTTGTCCTTGCAGCATTCTTGTCACCTCGATAATTTGAGAACTTAATAATAGTCATTTGAAAGTTCAAATTAAGACTATCTCTGAGGACATACAGACATAATGTGTATTTAGAGAACACAAGTCATTTGGCTGCTGTTGCTGAGGAGACCCAATCCTGCTTGAGTTGACTGTACTACTAATAATTAACCCTGTGGCTTAGCTTTTCTCTGATTTCTACAGAGTTGAGCTTATAATAAATTTTATTCCAAATTTATTCGTCTGAGTCATTGCCTTAGCATATTCCTCAACAGGAGACACATTGTTTCCATTGTTAATACAATAAACAAGCAAACCAAAATACCAAACTTTTAACAATCTATCGAGATATATTCTAGTGTTTGGTTTCTCATAATTCCAATTATTACATGACTCTTTCAGAGTTGCTTTAATTCATTCTGTAGTAGTCTGTCATCGCCAGCCATCACTAACCTTCCATACCGTAGGTTGGTAGCTTTTGATTTGAACATACCATTGTTTTTCAATTGTAACCATCAACTGCATTATGTTCACCTGATACCAGTGTAGATCTTTCCACATAAAGTTCTGTCTATTAAAATATTAAATTTGCTGTCACGCTTTTCTTTTAAGCATTCTGTGCTGTGTTCTGTTCAGTGTCAGTGTCTTTAGTTCTGATTTTTCTATTTTGTCCCTCTCCTTTTCCTTGACTTGTTAGTCTGATCCAACCTCTTCTACCTCATCTGATGATTATCAATATGTTATGGAAGCTAAACTACAAGAAATGATCTCCATACGTAGGAAGGTAGTCCTACTGGACTTTACTTTCTATTGCTAAATAGAATCCATCTAAGTTTTTCTTTTCATTTATTAAAATTATGTTACTTTTATTTATTGATAATCGACCATCTGTGCAGTTCAGTGCTTCAGGAGCTTAAGATTGGACAATGGCAGGTTTGTGTTCAAACCATGCACAGTCTGCATGTTACATTTGGCTGATTTCATTGCTCATAAATAACTCCAATGTTTTGCTGATGCTTGGATGTAACAGGCCTTTGTAGCTGACACATTTCAAGCAATGCTGTTCAGCTGCCTGTTTAACGAAAGTTTATTTTTGAAAACTACATTTGCGGTTGGTAGTAGCTTGCTTTACATTTTATTTCAGTTTATTTAGAGGAAACATGCTCATCCAGTCTTACATGTCAGGTGCATTCTTCATATCTGTTCACAGGCTGAAGAGAGACATGGAAATATTGAAGAACGTATGAGACATCTGGAAGGTCAACTTGAAGAGAAAAATCAAGAACTTCAAAGAGTATGTCCATTAAGCACCTCTACCTCAATGATCAGTTTATGGATTTATGCTCTACATACAAAAAATGAACATTTTTCTTGATCATGGGTTGTATTTAAAAAGTTATGGACATACCCTGTGCACTTTAAAGAAATTAAGTTGTTAGCAATTTAATAAAAAATCAACATAAAATTAAATCCATTTTAAGACTAAAGAAAATGACAAACCCAGGTACTCATTTAATAATTTTATGTCAAATTTATTTATTTTTTCTTGCATGTAAGGCTAGGCAAAGAGAGAAAATGAATGAGGAGCACAACAAAAGGTTATCTGACACTGTGGACAGACTTCTGACTGAGTCCAATGAGCGCTTGCAGCTACACTTAAAGGAGAGAATGGCTGCCCTAGAGGAGAAGGTAACATGGCAGTAGAGTCACATGAACATTTCACCGTGTTCCTGTGCTTATGTGTGTTTGATGCCAGCTGGAGTCATTACATTAATCAGATGATTCATTGACTTTCCTTAATTTAAAAAAAGAGTGTTCTTAGAAGTGAATGAATGGTTTCTGTAAAAATGTGTAACATCAATTTTTACTTATTTTAATTTTTTATTTATTTATATAAGATCCATTTTTAAATGAATAAACATTATTTACGGTATATAAATCTTGCATATTTACATGATCATCTGAGACAATTGTGTTAAATGTGCTGTACTTTTGTGTTAAAAATATTTCATTTGTCCTTTGTCTGGTATGCAAAGAAGAAGAGTGATAAGACAAAATTAAATATGTTGGAGTATGCAAGGAAGCTTGTTTTGAATTATTCAAGTATTTTTTAAGTAACTGAATCTATCACTGGTTTAAAAGCCAGACTGTGGGTGAGCTTAATGTCAATCTCAGTACAGAATTTAGGCATGCAACATATCTAGCTGCACTGTGTTTTTTTAAAGTGCTCCTGTACAGTCTGCAACTTCATTCACATTTATATATGTCTCATTGATAGCAGGCAGCTTCCAAACTAGCAAGAGTTATATGATCTGGTTTCCAATTCCAAGATATAAACAAAAGTAGAGGATAAAACCTAGGTGCACAAATCATTTTGGAAATTTAGATTGAATGCCAGTCACTACTTAAGCTAGACATTTCCCCCTGCATCATCCAATAAACCAAAATAGAAAAAATAGGTTTCAATGAAATGTTAAAGTATTTTGATTAATTTACCCATTAGGGAGTCATAAGGCATGAATTCTTCCCATTCAACTCCAAATGCATGGACTATGCCAATTGCTACACTCTTGGTTTAATTTAACTCTGTAAACTTAAAAATAATGCATGGTTTTAAATCAAGCTTTGTAGTACTATAAGAACATTATAAAGCTTACAACATTACTTTTATGGTAAGGATTTTTTAAAAATATCTATAATGCAACTTATGTTCACATGTTATAATGTGTAACATCAGTTTTTTAAAATCACTAAAATTTTGCTTTTATTTCTCTAAAAAATTAACTATTATAGAAATTGATAATTCTGCATTTGAAATAGAATTCCAGAAATTGAACATTTAAAACAGGGACTGGGAGGAGTGGGGGTAAGATGGGGAAGGAGAGATATCTGTTAATACTATCAATAATAAAAATATATTAAAAATAGATAAAAGCATTATCTTATCTTTGCTTCTTTTTTCAGATAATAAAAATAATCTGAATTCTTTATCAACAATATCTCTGAATAATATTGACCTTTTTCTTATTTGAAGAGTAACCTAATTATTTCAAATTTTACAGTGACTGAGAGTAGGCACACAGAAATAAAATAATATTCAGTCCATTTGTCAATTCAAATGTTACAAAAAAAGTATCCCATTTAAAGTTTTCTTCCTCAAAATGTTAAGGTGTAATGTTTAAAGATTCCATTGAAACTTGGTTTTCAAGGAAATCAATAAATAAATGCAGAAAAAATTGATGAAGAAGATTCTGGAGTGATAAAAATAGTATATATATTTAATTATTTTCTGTTTAGTTTGCTAATTATTTCTGTTTTTCTTTCCTCTTCTATAGAATGTTTTAATTCAAGAATCAGAAACTTTCAGGAAAAATCTAGAAGAATCTCTACATGATAAGGTATTATGGAAACTTGCATTTTGCCTATTTTTTTTATTTCACATTGGTGAATGTTTTATAAAATAAATTTCAACATAAATAACTTTAGGATACCTTCTTTTTAAAATGATTTTAAATTTTATATTATACATACAAAGAGTTTACCTATACTGGGAGAGCTTGAATTTTTACAAACTAAACACACTAAAAATCATCACTCTAGGAGCCCTCCTCTCATTAACATATAAACACTACTCAAATACTAAAGGGTAATCACTATCTTGACTTCTTAAAGAAAAAAAATTGATTTTTTGACTTGTTTGTGCTTTATATAAATGGAGTAAAAATGTATACACTAACTTGTGTCTAGTTTGAGATATTATTTTAGAAAAATATGTATTTAATACCTATTATGCATATGAATTATAAGTTATATATTTTCAAACATGAGTCTAGTTCTTCCAAAGTAGCTGAAAATTTTAATTGAGGAGAGAGAATGTACCTTTGACAAAGCAATGGGTTGCAAATTAGCAGATGCTGAGTGTCAAATGAGTGAAATAGATAGACAATAATAACTACAGGCAGGAAAGATCACCATACATTCCTGCTATAAAAAAGTCTTCAGGGAAGTGGGATTTGACTAGAACTTTAAGAAAAGGTAGGGCTGTGTTGCAAGCCTTTCAAATACAGTACATGTAGCATGATTGCAGGTGCTTGGTGAGGGAGGATGTGAACAGTGAATTTGATATCTTAAATAATAATGGGTTCAACTGGAATCATTACTCCAGTTGTAAGATATGTGGTATAAGGGGAAGATCAGGGCCACATTATAAAATGTTAAAAATTATGATTGCTAATAAATTTTGGTTTCTATCATTGGCCTGTAAAAGGCTTATTAGTAATTTTGTCCTAATCCCATTTTATTTGGCAGAAGAAAATGAAATAGTATAAAATTACTAATTTATGAAATGATCTATAAATGTGTGTTGAACAAAAGATGGAAGGGGTAGAAAGAGAGGAGGAAGGAGGGAAGAAGAAGTGAAGAAAATAAGAAGGAAGGATGGAAAAAAAACTGTGGCATATGGAAGGTATTTGAAAATTTAAAAGAATAAAGATAATAGTGAACAACGAGATTAACCAGTGAAGTTATGTACATATACCCATTGCCCATGGACAGAAAATAGTGTGGGGAAGACCTAGGGAGGTGGGCAGGAGCGGGCACTGGGGGTCAATGGGGAGAAAAAAAGGGACATCTGTAATGCTTTCAACAATAAAGATAAATTAAAAACAACAAATAAACAAATTAAAAGAAATTAAATAAACAAATATAGCCATGACAACATATTTCTTTTAAAACATCTGTTCTAACAACAACCAATTAAAGTACCTGTTAAAGTAAAATAGACAAAAATAGTGGACAATTATACATTCAGTTCTATTGAATGCTATATATAATGATGTTCATTTAAAAAATAACTGTTTGGTCTCACAGTCAGTGTGTACACAGTCTCCTAAAAGACAGATCTACTAGAGCAGTAGAATATGATGGTTAGGAGATAGTTTCAGGTTCTCTTGGAAGTAGTTGAGAATGTCTACATGGGAAGAGATGACATTTCTTCAGGCTCTAGGAGGCAGATATAGTCTCATATTGAGTAGGATAGGACAGAGAAGAGAGCATGCGTAACAGCACAGAGAAAATAAAGACTGGTGTGTGTGTAAAAGAACTAGATTTTGACCAGATTGTAAATTTTGGACTTGGTCCTGTTATGCAGTATTATGTTATCCAAAACTCTGTGTGTTCCTGGCAAGATATCCATAACCCACTCCCTCACCACCAACCTACCTCAGCTTTGTAGCATCAACAATCTGCCTGAGCAACCAGCAGCACTAATCACTCCACGCTTCACATCCGTGTTCATGTCAATTGCCAGAGGAAGCAAATTCATATCATCCTTCATTTCTGAATATCATCTACGCAGTCAAGCGTATTTCCTAATCTAACCATATTTCCTATAACTGCTGAAATTTCTACTCAGTTCTCTATAATGCATTATCAGCAAAAGCCCCTGTGTCTGCAACCTCTTCTCTCCGTGTTCATCATTCTGATCTCTTAAATTTGAAGTTCTTAGGACTGTCCTTGGATTTCTTCTCTATGTTTAGTCCCTGGAGACTCATATGATTTCGTGGGTTTAAATACTACCTATAAATTGAGTACTTTAAAATTTATATCTCCTACTGGGTTCCTTACCCTGAGAGAGTTCATATATGCAAGAATATACTTTTTTTAAAAAAGGTTCTACTTAATATCTTTATTTAGACATATAGACAACTCAAGCTTAGCAGGTCAATCAATCCCTTACATCACCACTTAATCTCACCATCACTGCCAGCAATCTTCTCAGTGAATCACTTCTTTCTCTTAGTTACTCAGGTTAATAGCCTTGGAGTATTCTTAACCACATTCAGTCTAATAGCAAATTATGTTCTATTTTCAAAATATGACCAAATTCCAGCCATACTCCCCATGATGCCATTGTTGTCCAAGCCATATTTCTCATGTGTATGTTTTTGGAAGAACACTAATAGTTGCATTTCTTCCTTTCATTCCAATCAATTCAAGTTCATTTTATAGCCATCAGAATGATCATGCCACTTATCAACTCAAAAATCCTCTAGTAATTTCCTATATCATTCAGAGTAAAGCCAAAGGCTTTCATGGTTTACAAGGCCATTCAAACCTTGTAATCCTACTAAATTTATCGCATGTCTACCTTTCTTGTTAACCTCTCCAATCCAGCCCCACTGGCCTCTTTGCTAACTAAATATACTCCCACTAAGGGGCTGTTCCTTCTCTCTGCTATGTCTTTTCCTACGATATTCCAGTTTTCATAACTGCCTCCCTTTCTTCAGTACTTTAAAATGTCACTTTATTGAAGAGTCCTTCCATGTTTCTCCTGTTTTCTCCTTCCTACCAACATCCTAAAGACCATAATTATTTATTGTGTTTTCTTCCAAATTATAAATTACATGAGAGCAGGAAATTTGTTAATTTATTACTGTATCTTAGGTACCTAGACATAAGAGGTTCTTAATGCATAATAGTGGAAATAACAAACAAATTAATAAATATGAAAAGCAACAGTTTAATATTTTTTAAAGTATTGATCTAATCATACATCATTTTTTAATGATGCATCTAACAAGAATATGTGGGGGAAAGATTGAAGAGAGCATCACCTCCATGGAAGCTGGTAAAATATTCAGAAAAGAGATAAAAAGGATGTAGGGTAGAATGGTGGTGGTAAGAATGAAAATAATAGCTTTGAGAAACTTTACAAAGTTCACATTGACAAAAAAAATTAGTGAGATGAGAAAAGAAGAATGAGTCAAGTAAAATGGCAAACAAAGACTACTTAGAGAGGAAAAAAACAACAATAGAAAATCCAGAAGGACACATTAAACATCTATATAATAAAAGCCTAAGCGGCCTTTATGGCGGAACAACAAGAATGACGGGTCACCATGATGTGCACTGGCCAGCAGGGGGCAGATGCTCAATGCAGAAGCTGCCCCCTGATGGTCATTGAGCTTCCACAGGGGGACACTGCTCAGCCAGAAGCTGAGTTCCCAGCTAGTGAGTGCAGTAGTAGTGGCAGGAGCCTCTCCCACCTCCACAGCAGCACTAAGGAGCAGTGAGCCGAACATTAAAGAGCAGTGAGCAGGCAAATGGTAAGGAGCAAGAGGTCCCAGACTGTGAGTGGGTGCAGGTCGAGCTGAGGGACCCCTCTTCAGTGCATAAATTTCATGCACCAGGCCTCTAGTTTATATTATAAAAATTATAATTATGAAAACAAAATTAAGTGCTTACATGAGCACTTAAAGGCTATAAGACAACTCTTGATAAATGTTTAGACTGACACTGTAAATGCCAATCTGAGAGAATTATCAGTTCACAAATAATTGTACTATTATCAAACTGACAATTTAACTCATATTAGATGATTATTTTTTCCTCATTCTTTTAATTCAGTCCTGTTTCTCTTTCACTTATATATCCTTCTAAGCCTTATAGAATAATAGAAATCCTCACTGACTGCATAAATAGGACTTTTTCTTATTTTTAAACCAGCTATGGTTTCTACTCTGTATCTTTAAATGATGTAAACATAGCTGGTCACAACCTTATTCCTGGTTTGTTTTAATTAAGAATTAATGAATTCCAGTAACTGTAGATAGGCTTTTGTTGATTTCTGCTGTTCACATTTTCATTTCAAGGGGAAAAATTAGGCATGCTTTACTTTCATAATGAATAATGTTTAATAAAAGTATATCCATCAGTTTTTTCATTTTTAAAAAGCCACCGAAGTTGGTGGCTGGTTTGGTTTATCATAATTGAGTCTTGGTATTAGTGGTATTTGCATGTTATTTGAGTAACACTTATTTGATTTTTAGGAAAGATTAGCAGAAGAGATTGAAAAGCTGAGATCTGAACTCGACCAATTGAAAATGAGAACTGGCTCTTTAATTGAACCCACAATATCAAGGTAACATTAAATTAAAAGCTTATCTGCAGTTGACTGAAAACCAATATGAATATCCTTATGGTTAATATCTCCTCAAATAAAATAGACATGTACATGTATCTCCTATTGCTTAGTCATTGCCTTATTTTGACTCCTCACCAATTTAGTTTCTACATTCAAAAATAATTGTATAATTTATAATTTACAGTTATATAATTTTAAATCCTTTCTGCAGATATGCCATAAAAGTTGAAACCACTACCTTTCATATTCTGCATTTAATTATATAACTAGAAGATGTAAAAAGAATATTAAATGAAGAAATGAACTGTATGATAGATTCCATCTCATTCCAGGAAGAAGTATCAGCTCTTTTCTCTACATGCAGAAAGGTTTTCAATGCTTCATGTTACTGAAGAAATCTCATGGATAATGGCCATTCATAGTCAAAGAGCATATAACTATTTTGGTAAAGTAATTGCAAGTAAAGAGGAAAAGCAAAAATTATATCTGTTAAAGAACTCAAATAAATTTAGCTTTACTTATCTACTTTGACTCAATACCTAATCTTAAAAACAGAAGCAATGAGACAATTGTTTCTCTCTAGATAGACTTCAATAATTCACATATAAATTTTGTTTTTGCGTAGAGGCTTTTATGCAAATTCTATAAGAAACCCTAGAAGGGATCACTCATTTAATCATTTATTTATTAAGCAATACAGTGACATCAGCTATTTGAAACTTTTGACACCATAGATTTCTAGATGTTCATGTTTCATGGTCATATGCATATGTTAAGAATATTAGTTTCATGAGAACTGAAGCTAATATTCTTAATATTTTTGTCTCTAATTACTATAATCTCAGCATCTTAAAAAACTGCCATATAGTGTGCTCTCAATCAATATTGTTGAATGAATGAATATCTAGTAAAGCATTTTTCAGATGTTCAGATGACAAATCCAAATTAAAAAATAATTTTAAAGGAGCTTATATTTTTCAGTGTAGGTACTGATGAAACATTCAGTATTTTGAATATTTCTCAAACACATCTCTGTAGACATAAATACATCCAATTTTTTTTAAACAGGTAGATCTTTAATTTAGAAAATCATGCTTATTTTAAAGAAAATATTCTTTAAAATTCATATTTGATTTATCTATGGACATTCTGCTGCATAAAGGAAAGTTGTACTGTGTCATTCTGTAATTGTGAATAAATGTCACATTGTTAGGTGGCTCATGAATTTTTAAGAAAATTCATATTTGATTTGTCTATAGACATTCTCTTATAAAATAATGTGCAAGAGTCACAGGAGATTCTGGAGCGAAAAAATCCCTCGGGTTCCTTGTCTACATGAATTGATGACTGTAGATGCACTTTTAACTTAAACCTCCTAGTATGTCTCAAAATAATGTACAGCACATGATGAAAATTTTAAATATGTAGAAATATTACCTTTGTTAGAGAACTAGCTCCTAGAATGAATAAAAGGAAAGAGGTGAGCAGTAATCTTAGATGAAGGGTAAGCAGTGGGCTCTTCTACGATTGCTGTTGTATCAGGTCTCAGGTTATTTCAAGGTCAATTAAACATGTTCTACTTACCAGATACTGTGCTATTACAGATACAGTGATGATGGTGATGAAGAGGAAATGTTCCAGATGGAAAATAGAGGAATAATGGTTTGAGGGCCATTTTAATGTAAGGAATATGAGAAGTTAAAATAGTATATGACAATGGGACTTTTAAACTGAGATTTTGAGAATGCTGACCATGCAAATGTGTGAGGAGACTGTTTTCAAAGGCCCAGAAATGAAAGAAAGTATGAGTTGTTGAGGGAATTGAAAGTCAGTACAGCTAGATGGAGAAATACAGGTAGTAGTTAGAAGTAAAGCTGGAAATTAATTGTAGAGGGCCTTTTAAGGATACTGAAGATCTTGAAGCAGATTGTCAGTGGGACCAGGTCTGTGTTTTGTTTCATGTTTTTATAAATTACCCAGAGTTGAGAGATAAAACAACAAAAATATTCCTAGGATGATATCATAATTTTAGAAAATCCACGCTAATGCCCAAAAAGGCATTATCCTAAGTACCACAGGCAAAAGGCACATGGAATGTTCTGAGCTGGTTTGGAATGTATTGTAATCAAGTTCATTCATTATCTTACCAGACATTTATTAGGTAGTTAATAACTCCTTGAGCATATAATGGTGATGACAGTATATTTGTCTCTCAAATAGATAAACACTGAGATTTGTACCATTTACAACCATGGCCTGCTTGGTTAGTTTTTATATATGATTAATCCACAATAAAAATATAATTTGGTTAAATCTCACATTCACCCCTGTAAAAAACAATCTCTGTCCTCTGTTTTGGGGATGATTCCTTAATTCATCATTCTATTTGGCTTTAACGTCCTATTTGGCAAAACAAAGGCTTGTATCAGCAAGGTCAGTATGTTATAAACAAACACTCAGACTTCACCTAACCTCTTTTATCTAATCTTGCCTAATATTTGGCAATGCTTCATTCACAAAGACACCTATGGGCCATAAATAGAGCAGCAAGAGTCCCAATTCCAGAGTAAACAGAGCTTTAAGTGTATTTCCTACTGATAATAAATTACTTTATAAGATAGCATGTTGCCACTGTTATCATTATTATTGTAGTAATAAACTGAATGTGCTGTAAATCTCCATATAAATGATGTTCCTGGAGAAACTTTTACTGCACTTTACTTAGAACGTACTTTTATTATCATGCTTATTGAAGAACAGTGTAGCAATATTTTCCAATTGGAATGTTCCAACTGTTTCATCTGTAAGTAGATTTCAAAATCAGATGCGCTCATCAAAATATTTTTTCTTTATTTTTAATGAATGTCTTATTAAAAGCTAAAAAAATATTTGGGTGGGTAGTGTATACTATTTTATTACAAAATAACTTTAACCTTGGGTCAATCTGATTTTAAGCATTTTATTGGTTTTCTAAGTTGAAAAATAGAATGTTGAAAAAAAGAGAATTCTGGGACCCCCTAAATTTACTTTTTTTCTGTTACATTAATGAGAAATATTTGTAACAAATAGCATATATTGGGATATCCACTAACTAGCTCAAACTAAATATAGAATTGCCAGAATTTAAGCCTCTGGATCTCGGCTGGCACTCTTAACATGTTTTGTTGTCCCATCACATTTGATAATAATAATTAATGAACAGAAAGACTTTTTATATTCTAAAGCGAGAAAATGCAGTAGACCTTCAGGAAGGAACCTGAGGCCAGAATTTCTGACATTAAGCTTCTGAAATGACCTCAGAGGGTCAGGACAATTCATCAGTTTTCTTTCTTGAAGTTTATTTCCTTGAGACTTTATTGCCAGTTAAGAAGTGGATAGTGATTTGCTGATAAGTTTAACTTTGGCGATTGACTATATTTCATATTTTTCATTTCTTCCAGGACTCATCTGGACCCCTCCGCTGAGTTGCGCTATTCCGTTGGATCCCTCGTGGACAGCCAGTCTGACTACAGAACCACTAAAGTCATAAGAAGGCCACGGAGAGGCCGCATGGGCGTGAGAAGAGATGAGCCAAAGGTTAAACTTTTTATTTCAAGTCTCTGATGGTTTTAAATATGCTATTCCATCTTGGACAGAATATTAATACTGAGATTTAAAATGCTAACATTTTTATTAGTGTGACATATGTCATGCTTTAAAAACAACAACAAACCTGTAACCCCTACTGTATCCCAGAAGTTCAACTAAGCATTCCCCATGTATTTATCCACATAATCTTATGAATTGGGTACTATTTTTACTCTAACTTAAGATACGAAAATATTGAAGTTCAGAAATTTTGTGTTCAATTACACAGCCAGCAAAGTAATAGAATCAAAACATGAGCTTATGTTGGCATCGTTTTAAATTCCATGCTTCTATCCATTATGTTATTTGGCCAAACAAATGTATTTTTTTGTTTGCTTGGGCACCTAAGCAATGGCAGTCATACTGTTGATTAAAATTAATTAAATATTTTAATTGTGACTACTACTTTAAAAACACTTTGAGGAAAATGTGCACAGAGTATTGAAGGTGTTTGGAGAGAGTTGTCCATGATCAACTGCAGTGCCAGTCTTTCATTCACTCAATAACTTCAGCTTTGTAAGCTATGCGTGTTCAGTAAGTATGTAGCTGCATTTGATAATCATAATTCCTTTGTGCCCTAAGTATATTTGTTCTCCCCAACCACTTGTATGTGTCCAAAACACCACATAATCTACTTTTCTTTATTTGTGCAAACCCTTTCTTTCCTTTTTTTTTTTAACACTTGGTTTTTTAATTGGTACCTATGTGTCATGTATAAATTCATCCCTCATAAAGGCAATCAGTATCTGTTGAATGGATAGATAAATAAACAAATGAAGAATAAATTAAGTTCACCTTAGTTCTTTTCTCATCTTAATGAAAAAATAAATTAATACTACTCAATACCAAAACAATTTGTGAAATAAAAGCTAATTCAGGTTTTCACATCTTAAATGCTCAAGGCAATATCATTACATCATCACAAAGATTGGGAAAAAAAAAACACATTAAAACAGCAGAAAGCTCTAGAACTTCAGATTTACTCCCAAACCTCTCATACTTTGAGATTACAGCTTTGAAAACACTGGTCTATTGGTTACTCAGGACTTTCATTGACATGAGGTTTTATTATATCAGTTAAAACATTGGTATGCCTTGGGCTTAAAAAAAATCAGTCAGGCATTTGAGTAGAACAAAGCAGTGGAAATGAAATGAAATTACTTTGCAATATTTTTAATAATATTTGTTTCAATTTCTGTAAATGACTCTTGGGGAGAGAATTCATGTATAATTTGCTGTGTAATAATATTAGTATTATGAGTCTATAACACAAAAGTGTAGATAAGATGAATTAGTACAAGAAATCAGAATGCTTGAGTACAAGTCAGTCGAAAGGGTTAATTGTAAAAAAGGAGAAATGTTACAAACACAAATGCTTTAAAGTAATTCTTACCTCAGTTTGGGGTTGAGCTAGATATCATGAGGAAGTTCTACATTTATTTTTATTTCTATTAAAATGTTGATACTTATGTGGACACTACTTCCCATAACATAAAATGCCAATGAGTTATTTGATTGAACCAATACATTGGAATGTTAATAATTGGTTCAGCTTTTGCCAAGTAAAATATAAAAGCATGTGTGCATTTGTGTTGTTTTTCAGAATATTACTTTGAAAACGAATAATGTTATCAATACTATAATTGTTCACCATTCAGGTGAAATCTCTTGGAGATCATGAGTGGAACAGAACTCAGCAAATCGGAGTGCTAAGCAGCCACCCTTTTGAAAGTGACACAGAAATATCTGATATTGACGATGATGACAGAGAAACACTTTTTAGTTCAATGGATCTTCTCTCTCCAAGTGGTCATTCTGATGCCCAGACTCTAGCTATGATGCTTCAGGAACAATTGGACGCTATCAACAAAGAAATCAGGTGAGTTCAGTTATTCTGGTGGTGATAACTAGAAGACCTGGACATGAAAAATATGATCATCATATCAAAAGCATTGGCATCGCCTGGGAGAGTCGTGGAACTGCAGAATTTCATACCTCACTCTGCATCTACTGATTCAGAACGGCATTTTCACACCATCCCCTGGATATCTGTATATATCCTATATTAAATTAGGGAAGCTTTTGTAAGGAACATACATGAAACATACAGACATTATATGAGGGAGATATGAAAGAATGAGGTAAAGATTAAATCTTTTCCAATGAATTTTAAAGCACTTTTTAAATTTAAATGTATTATTTAAATGGAATTGGTAGTGATAAGATACATTACCAAGGTACAGCTAACACTGGTGTAAAGCTACTAAATAGCATGCAAATTCATGTGCAACCAGTTCCTTAAAAGTATTTAGACATTGTTGTGAAATTAACCATGACTGGATTATTTCAAAATAGATATTTTAAAAGGTATCTAGATAATGATGATTTTAAAACATTAGAATAGAAATTGTACAGTTTAACATTCAAATATTGAGAAAAACACTATTATCATTTAAATTTTAAGTTAAGTATTTTCTTGAATTCCAATGACATCCATGGTCTGTTTCTATTATTCCTTTGATTAATCCCAGTGAAGAACCCTATTGTGTAGGTGGATTTGTTTTCTTTCAAACTAGGGAACTATTCTTTGTTCATTTGTTTTTCAATGGATGAGCAGTTTTTACTATTTTGAACATTGCCTTTATTTGTTCTTTCTGACTCTAGCTTTAATCTGTTGACCTCCTACTTTGATTAAAATTTATCTCATTTGCCACTATCATCACCATATTGTACATTATAGTAGTTTCTCATCTGGATTACAATAACAGTTTTACCTGATTTCTTTATAGTATTTGGATTTCCAAGCTAGTTCAAAAGGACATTGCAGCCAGAGCAGACTTTTTAAAACTCAAATGTGCTTATGTACTTTCCTTGTTAATTAAGCCCTTCAGTTTCTCTTCAGATAAAGATCAGAATTCTTTGATGGTCTGCAATTCCCCATCTACTTCAGCATTCTCTTGCCTTCACCTGTCCTAGTCCATGTTCCATTATCCAATGCATGACTTCCTGTTCTTTGAATGTTCCATTTATTTTCTTGGTTGTGGATGTTCTTTTCTTCTGGAATATTCTCCTCAGTCCACACTGTTCCACCCTAACTCTTCACCCACTACTCACCATGAACATCTCACCATCACTTCTGTCCTTCAGCTCACTTTTCTGTCCTTAAGTTTTTTGTTTTCACTAGATCATATGTTATATAAGAGCTAGGAGGTATATCTGCTTTTGCTCCTGTTTTATTTCCGAAACTTGGCATTTTGCTTGATAAACAGAAAGTGCTTCATAAATATTTGATTATTAAAAATAGAAAAATATATAAAACATGAATTCCAAATAAATAACACTTCCTGGTGCTATGCAGCTAATGGTTGAATTCACTAAATAGATTAGAAATTAAGTATGCACCCTTGTGACATTTGTTTTCACACACACACACAGACACACACACACACACACACACACACTACATACACATGCTCCCAATGACATGTGATGTCCCTCCAGGGACTCAGCTTTCTTGCATTAGGGTAGACATTCCCAGTAGCAATCATGGCCTAGACTAATTAAGTTGATACCCAAATAATAAATTCAAACTATTGTCTTTTAATATGTTCATCACTGTCCCGCCTTAATGTAGAGTAAAATAGTTGCTTATTGTAAGACATTAAGAAATACATAAAATTTGAGTACATAGCAACATTTAAAAGAAGTAGGCACCTTAAACTGATATTATGATAACAGTAATTGGAATTTATCTCTGGTTAGAATTTTTCTTATTTCACAAATTAATTATTTCACAAAATATTTTTCTTTTAAAGCTTCTTCTCTGGCTTCTTACTGTTCACTGATTCTCTCTTTTTTAATTTATTTTTTAAATATATATTTTTAATTGATTTCAGAGAGGAAGAGAGAAGAAGAGAGATAGAAACATCAATGAGAGAGAATCATTGATGGGCTGCCTCCTGCACACCCCCTACTGGGGATCAAGCTTGTGAACTGGGCATGTGCCCTGACTAGAAATCAAACTCCAAGTCAGTGCTCCACCTCTGAGGCTCATCTGCTGGACTCACTGATTCTCTTAATGAGAGAGATCAAATTACTTTAAACTCATTTATCACTGGAGTAGTCATTAATCTGTTCATCTACAGCTACTATTGGTCCAATTTACTTTTGTCATTTTATTTATTCATTCAGCTTATCTATGATTCCTGTGAGAATCCCTTCCCAACACACTAGGACATTTAAAAGGGAATCTATTTTGTTATTTTATTTGCTTTCCACGTTCACATCAGGATTAGAAAGATCAATGAATTGACATTTATTTTTTCCAAATAAATTGAACAAATAAATTGAACATTCGATTTTCTGTTTGATTAAACTTTGATTTGCCTCTTACTCAACTTATTTCTCTAGGTTTGACTCTCCTTTATAATTAATAGAATACTAGAATTAATAACTACAAGTTTTTTTGTACAACAGAACCATATCACCAGATTTTTCTGAAATCATTATCCACTAATCATTTTAAATGTACAAGAAAGAAATCTTTTAAGAGGAGTAAGTGTTTAACACATTAATGATGCTATACTCTGATGCTTGATAAAGCCTTTATTTTAGATTCTGATCGTTGACTGTAGTTAAAGTGCACCCATGAAAATAAATTTCAAAGTAACAGAAGTTAATTCTTTATGTAAGTAAAAATTATAACTAAGATAAAATTTTCTTTTTAATATTTTTATTGCCTGTATTTGTTTAGAGCAGTTTAGGATTCACAGCAAATTTAACTGAGGGGAAGTACAGAGATTTTCCCATATTTCCTCTGACTCCATACTTGCATATTCTTCCCTATAATCAATATCCTCCCTCACAGTAATATGTTTATTACAACTAATGAACCTAAATTGACACATCGTATTCACCTGAAGTCCATAGTTTATGTTATAGTTTATTATTGCTGTTGTGCATCTATGTGTTTGGAAGAATGTGTAATGACATCTACCTATCAATATGGCATCAAAGAATATTTTCGCCGCCTTAAAATCTGCTGTGTTCTGCCTATTCATCCTTCTCTTCATCCCAAACCTGGCAACCACAGCTCTTTTTACTGTCTCCATAGTTTTGCCTTTTCCAGAGTGCCATATAGTTGTAATCATATAATATGTAGCCTTTTCAGAATGGCTTCTTTCATTTAGTCATATGCATTTCATGTTCTCCTATGTCTTTTCATGCCTTGATAGCTCATTTCTTTTTAGTGCTAATATTCCAGTCTATTTATCCATTTACCTATTAAAGGACATCTTGGTTGCTTCAAAGTTTTGGCAATCCTATATAATAAAGAGGTAATATGCAAATTAACCCTTATGTCCTCACAAGATGGCTGCCTACAACCAGGCCAACAGGAGTGTTAGAGAGGGACAACCAAATGACTGAGCAGCAGGCTGCATGGAGCGACCAGGCCAGCAGGGAGGTTAGTGAGGGATGACCAAATGACTGAGCAGCAGGCTAAGTGGGGCAACCTGGCCAGTGGGGGTTGGGGGAGTCAGTTAGGGGCAACCAGGCCAATGGGGGAGAAGTGCAGTCTGGGGCGACCAGGCTGGCGGAGAGGTGGGGGGCAGTTAGAAACTACCAGCCAGCAGAAAGAGGGCAGTAGGGGGTGACCTGACCAGCAATAGGGGGCTATTCGGGGCAACCAGGCCAGCAGAGGGGCAGTTATAGGTGATCAGGCTGGCACACAGAGGCAGTGAGGGGTGATCAGGCCGGCAGGGGGGAGCAGTTAGGGGTGACCAGGCAGGCAGGCAAACAGGTGAGCAATTAGGAGCCAGTTGTCCAGGATTGTGAGAAGGATGTCGTCTGACTGCCGGTTTAGGCCCAGTACCAAGTACTTGGTACTGGGCCTAAACCGGCAGTCGAACATTCCCCGAGGGGTCCATGATTGGAGAGGGTGCAGGCTGGGCTGAGGAGACTCCCCTGAGCATGAGTTTTGTGCACTGGGCCTCTAGTTTTAAATAAAGATGCTCTAAACATCTATGTAAGGTTTTTGTATGGACATAATTTTTCAACTTCTTTGAATAAATACTAAGGAGCATGATTACTGCATCATATGGTAAGGGTATGTGCAGTTTTATAAGGAACTGCCAAACTGTCTTCTGAAAACTCAGGAGGTTTCTGTCCCAGTATTTTTCAAACAAACTATGCTGACACATGGTTTCATTGTAACAATATGTAAAATATGTATAGGTTCAACTGAAAAAGGAACTCTATTCAACCCAGCAGAAGCTCTTTATTCTCTGTCTTTGTATAGCTATTATACACTGAGTGGCCATAGATTATTATGACCACCTGACATTTGTAGGCAAATTAGCTATACTTTCACGCTAAAGTTGCTAGAGGGCCAGACCATTGTAAATAGGGAAGCAGGTTGTTTACCACAACAGTAGAAGTGATTTTTTTTCTGAAGATATAGATAAACAACAGCCCATGTTCAAAGGCTGTTAAATCACATTGTTTACCCATGTTTTCAGAAAAAAACCCACTTCTACTGTTGTGGTAAACAACCTGCTTCCCTATTTATAATGGTCTGGCCCTCTAGCAACTTCAGCGTGAAATTACAGCTAATTTGCCTACAAAGGTCAGGTGGTCATAATAATCTGGCCACTCAGTGCATACACCTTCTTAAAGCTTGTTTCTATTTAAGCTTTGTCATCTTAAAGGGATCAATAGCAACAGTTTAATTTTATAATTATCTACCATCTGTCATCTCCACATTTTTAAAAAATATATTTTTATCAATTTCAGAGAGGAAGAGAGGGATAGAAACATCAATGATGAGGTAAAATCATTGATTGCCTCCTGCATGCCCCCTATTGGGGATAGAGCCTGCAACCCAGGGACACTTCAGTCCGCAGGCCAGTGCTCTATCCAATGAGCCAAACCAGCTAGGGCCACCTCCACATTATTCAATTGCATGGTGTCTATTTAAAGGTGACTTGACTAAGTACCTTAATGTGTAAGAAATGACTTGGTCATTTATCTGTCCAAATGAAAATTATGAATGACCATTTATTTAGGATTTTATCATTAATACTTTGTTATTGGGTTGGAAGTAAGGTTTAATAACTGTTGGAATCGGAGTTTCTAAAACTCATTTATCCGCGCAGGGGTTCAAATGTAAGTTTAGGATTAATGGCATCAATTAATTATGCAGGCAAGGAGTTTTGCAGGTTATAGTACAGAAGTGGAGAGGAATTACGTATCACTTAGAAAGTGATTTTCTAAATTTCAGCCAGGAAGTCTCTTGAATTTAATGAAAGTTATATTCCTTAGAGAAAAAAAGATGAAACTACTAGATTTGGTATAAAATATTCACAGAATTTTTATTGACTTATTAGCATTATCAGAGCATATAATGGATCAAAATTAAACTGTATCTTTCAGGCTAATTCAGGAAGAAAAAGAATCTACAGAGTTACGTGCTGAAGAAATTGAGAACAGAGTAGCGAGTGTGAGCCTGGAAGGCCTGAATTTAGCGCGCGTCCACCCGGGGACCTCCATCACTGCCTCCGTCACAGCCTCTTCACTGGCCAGCTCATCGCCCCCCAGTGGACATTCCACGCCAAAGCTCACCCCGCGAAGTCCTGCCCGGGAAATGGATCGGATGGGAGTCATGACACTGGTATGCTGAGGCGCCCAGAGACCCTTTGCGGCCACTAGGATTAATGATACATTAGTTGATACTGATTGGGTGCTTCTTCTAGTCTAAGGCTTTCTGTGTATTCCATTATTTCTTCTTTTTACAACAACTTTACGTGATAAGTACAGTTATTAATCCCATTATGAGATGAAGATATGTAATCTACACAGGTGTAACATTCCCTAGGTTATATAATAAGTAAATGGAGGAGGTTAATTAAAAGGCAAATAGGCAACATAATAGTTGATGCACCGTAAACGTAATAAATGGAGGATAAATTAATCATACTACAGAAAAATCTGAAATGTGTATTGTGTTTCTGATAAGGTTGTGAGGTGTCTAGAAAAGTTCACAATGGCTGTATGTGTGTGTGTGTGTGTGTAATATATTGCCAAGATGTTTAATTCACTTTCTAATGACATTTTACAATAAATATGTTGCAATCATTTGTGATATGACTAGTGAATTATATAGATAAAAATTATCTTATAAATAATTTATTTTTAAATTTTTATTTTATCTGGATGAAATTTCTGTTATGTATATAAATGTAGGTATCTCTTTCTTTAATTATGCAATTGAGAATTTAAATATAAAACTATTTATATGGTGAGGCAATATTGCCCACAGCAAACTTTGTAGTTATGAGACTTCCATGCAATAAAATCTATAAAAGAGAAATGGTGAATTTTTTTAAAAAATGGAAACATTTATCTCCTTAAGACATTAAGCCAGTGAGTCCTCTAGTCTCTGCTGACTTCCATACTTAATATTAAAAATAGAACACAGACAATAGCCAATCAGAAAAAAAGACCAACTAATCAGAACCAACTCCAACCAGATACAGAGCAAACTTTTAGCAAATGCACTAAGATATACTAAGGTAATAACTGAGCTACATTATGATCTACTTATTTTAGAAATCTAGACATCCCTCTGATTTTATTAACTAAAATGATATTGTCTCTGGCTTAGTTTTTGCTTGTTTAATACATGCTACATATTGATGACCTACTTGTTAACTACAGTTAAGTAAGGATCTTGACCCATCGAGCTTAATTTATTCAGCGTTAAAGGCAAGGAAACTGGTTGTTTCTGTACTACTACTATTTACTTACATTTTTACAACTTAGTGTTTTGAACTTTTAAGTGTTTTCATGAACACTAGCATTATAGTCCTTGATAGTGTTATTATTTTTATAGCAATAAGATAAAATATTTTTAATATTTAGATGCAACATTTGTGGGTGTGACAAGGGTACCAGTACTCTTAGGAATTTTCTTGAGTAGTCATTTATAAATAAATCAGTGGTAAATGAACATTATCACACTATAATTTCAGTACTTAAAATTACTTAGAACGTTTTCTGAGGGTTAACAAGTATTTAAAATGTTGAATATCTGACCCAGATAAACAAAAAATGAAATCCTTATCACCTAATGAAACATTGTCATCAAATAACAGTAGTGAAACGGATTTTCTTTCACATGTAGAAAATAGTGGAGGAAAAATAATATTGTTGGGTATAATTTATATTTGAATATTCAAAGAAACATTAGAAATTATAGGGACAGAAAATATAGGTTGCAAAGTCATTGTAATTGTGTGGGTTGTCTATGTTTATATGTTTTGCAATCATGTTTATTGTTTTGTTGCATTTATTTTTATTAGTGTATCCACTTTTACCTCACCACTAATACATAAGCATAAATGACATTTTAGCAATATCTAATTAGAACACTGGATGGGGTAAACCCATCCATTTTCTAATAACTAATAAAATGTAAAGTATAATGGAATAGTTTAACAAAAATTATTTTCATAACAAAAAAGCAATAAAAATATTAAGTGAATAAGGTTCATATGGAATCATAAAGAATTAGCTTTATAAAATATTCTATAAAAGAGTGTTGATACGCTAACTGGTTTGGCTCAGTGGATAGAGTGTCAGCCTGCGGACTGAAGAGTCACAGGTTCGATTCCGGTCAAGGGCATGTTCCTTGGTTGTGGGCACATCCCCAGTTGTAGGGTGTGCAGGAGGCAACTGATCAATGTTTCTCTCTCTTCGATGTTTCTAACTCTCTATATCCCTCTCCCTTCCTCTCTGTAAAAAACTCAATAAAATATATATTTTTTAAAGAGTGTTGACAAGAAAACAGCAGCTCCAGAAGCATGTTATCCTGAGGGCCGAGCTTGTGGCCCTTGGGAATGGGGGATGTGTTAGAGTCCAGGAAGACTGAGATCCCCCAGGAACAGCACACCTGCCCAAAGGAGCCCCAAGGCTCTGCCCAGATGGGGCAAAAGGCAGTGTTTGTAAACTCCACATACATGGGTTGAATATGTGTTTATGCACAATCTTTTCATGGCCCTTTATATTCTACTGCGAGGATTTAGGTCCATATTTCTTTCTGGCTAGATCGCTCTATTTGTGCTCTATGCTTTCTAGGGCCCGTGTCTCGTATCTGATGCTTGTGCCCACGTGACATGCCCCACCCATGCCATCCAGGAAGTTCTCTCTCTAAAGTGGCTTCCAAGAAGAGTGCTGTTATAATGATTGTAACAAGTAAATATAAAACACATTTATCTAGGAAAAAATGGAATAAAAAAACAAAGTCAAATTATAGATACTATTAAACTTGTAATGTGGTTAAATGATGATTGTTAACTAGTTGTGTTTTATGTTGCTTTTATTGCTGCCAATCACAGCCAAGTGATCTAAGGAAACACCGGAGAAAGGTACTGTAAATACCTTTTATATGACTACAAGTTGAATGTTGTTGTTTTTTTCATATGAAATCTTTAAAATTATATTCCCTTTAGTTTAAATATCGTAGTAACATAAAAAAATATTAAAAGCATTTAAGCCTTATTGAATTCTTTAAATATGACCATAAGAGCAAATGTTTTAAAACCAAAAATTTTCTTTCATGTTTTTTTTTGGGGGTCAATGATTAGATTATAGGGACTAAGTATCCTGATTTTCTACAGAAGATTTAGAGCACTGCTGCTACAAAAATTATATAGTTTACTATCTCTACTAGAACAGCAGTAAGTGTAGCTTACACTATTATTTTGGGTATAGGGAGGCCAACAGGTCAGGAGACAGCTGCAATGAAAAGATAACTTGTTAAATTTTCCAAGAGAATGGGCTCACCTGGGGATGTAGGGCCACGGGGAAGCCTGTATGGGTCGGGAGACAGAGAGAGCGGGGGAAAGCATGGGCAGGAGACTTCATTCTGGTCTCTGTGGGGAAGACAAGGCGAGGGAAGGCAAGTGGGATTAGGATTGGCTGTTTTGAAAAATTTTGGTGGGCTCTGGGGAGAGGGCTCTCTCTAACTGTCTAATGCCTGACCTGGATGATTACGGCCAAGGAATATTGCTTCCTGGAGTGTAAGAGCAGATAGATAAGATGGTATGGGATCCAGATCTGGATTTGGATCTGAGATTTTCATGTGGAAGGCCCACTCCAGGGAAGTGGTTTGCTTTCTCTAGGATTTAGCTGGCCCTGGGAGAGGCAGTCTCTCCTGGCTCAGGATGGCCCCAGGTGCCAAAGCATCAAGAATATAGAAAATATGCAAATATAGTTAATACTCTGCTTTCCTGTTCAGAATGAAATCAAGAGCATAAATATTGAAATAGGGAATAAAATGGACTCCAGCGCTGGGAACATAGAAAAATAATCTGAGTAAAATTTCACTGGGTAAAGAAAGAAAACTTACAAAGGAAGATCCTTTTCAGAATTCAGCCTCAGGGCATTCAGAGAACAGAGATGACTGATGGGTAAGAAAGGTAGGTTATGGAAAGACTACAAGCTAAAAATTGTTGCATATCAGGCTAAGGAGTTAGTGACCTGCATGATTTCATTTACACTTAAAAGAAATATTAAAATAAGTATCATCACTTCCATTTTATTGATGAAGACATTTATTCTTAGTTAGCACATGTGGTAAGTAATTACCACAAATAAGAGAAACCAGGATTCAAATCCATCTCTTATTCCAGAACCTTTCTCTTCAATGTTGTTTATGTAGTGTGAGCTCTCAACATTATTCAGAGAAACAGTTTGTGTATGGTGTTCTTAAAAGCTGATATTCAAGAAGTCAGCATGGTTTGACTGGAAGATCTGAGAGAGGAGGGTATTTTATAACAATGTGTTTCAGAAGAAAATCTGGGAGCAGAAATCATCATGCTTAGCAGAAGCAAAGTGGAAGACAATCATGGTTAGATCATGAACGTGAACCATAAATACATATTAGGAAGAGTATGGAAACACACTTCATGAGTTGAAATGAAATGTGAGTTTAGGGAGGGTTTTCCATAGCATCGATATAATGCTGAAAATAGTTCTTGAAAAAGATCCTGTTGGTGACACTATGCTAGTTGAAATGGGGAGAGAAAATTATTTTAAAACTAGAGGCCCGGTGCACAAAAATTTGTGCACTTGGCGGGGGTGGGAGGGTCCCTGTCTGTGCCTTCTTATAGTCTGGGACCCCTCGGGGGATGTCCACCTGCGGGCGTAGGCCCACTCCCCAGGTGATCAGACCTAAGCTGGCAGTCAGACATCCCTCTGGCAGCCCAGGAGCCCTTGGGGGACGTCCACTTATCAGCAGGGAGCAGGCATAAGCTGCAGTCAGACATCCTTAGCACTGCTGAGGAGGCAGGAGAGGCTCCCACCACCACCGGTGTACTGGTAGCCATCAGCCTGGCTTGTGGCTGAGCAGAGCTCCCCCTGTGGGAGTGCACTGACCACCAAGGGCAGCTCCTGCATTAAGCGTCTGCCCCCTGGTTGTCAGTGTGTGTCATAGTGACCAGTCATTCCCAGTTGTTCTGCTGTTAGGGTCAATTTGTATATTATCCTTTTATTATATAGGATACCTGCCTAAATTGTTGAAAGTAATCTAGGCTTGGATGACAAAAGCACAGAAACACAATTTCATTAAGTTTCTCCAATGCATGAGGTCTCCATCATATATAAACACATTTAAGCATAATAACTTAATGTAAAAACAAGCAAGACATTGTATGGACATAACAAGAGAACACAGCTTTAAAATTTTTGCTACAGCCATATTTAGAACTTTTTTCATCAGAACTTCTGCAACTACTTTTTTAAGCTATGCTTTCTACAGTTTTTCTATCACCATATGTATTTTTAATGCACAATGATGCTATGAAAAAATATGGCATTATTGCAAAAACATACCTTTATGATTAGCTTGATTATTGAAAAGTCTTACTTTAATACAGCTCTGTATCTCTATCTCTGTCAAAAGTTATGCAATCAGGATTTGTTCTGGATTCTGAAATGCATTGTTCTTTAAGGAAATCCCTTCCGCCTCATCTTCTTAGGGTTTTCTGTGTACCTTTGTCAATTTTCTCATGACAAGTGGTGAGATGAAACAATTTGCAAGAATTATGTTTCGACCTTTCATTATCGTCCTTTTAAACATAAAGATTTTTATTTAAACTGTAACTCATTTTAAATACTCTGAATACATTCCTTTAGTTTGAGCAATTTAAAACATAGTCTAAAACAAAGTTATATTTTGACAACATGTGTTCTCACTTCAGAAATCCCCCACTGAAAAGATGTCCATGTTATGATAACCTGACTATGCATTTTTAGTAAATTTGCTCTAATTTTGATAAATTATTTATATTCTGGTATATTAAAATAGATTCAAAAGTAGCTTTTTCATAGTCCCTGTGTTATCGACAGGGTGCCCTCTGGGTCCCCACCTGTTGTTGCAAGTGGAAATGGAATTCTCACAATGGAATTAAAGCATCTAGATTTCCAAGGTTCCATTTTTCTCTCTTGCCATGGAAAAAGTCCAATCTTGTTCTCAGTGGGGCTAGGATTAAAGCTACTGCCCAGAGTTTCTGCTCCACATTAAAGCACAGTCTAGTCCAGGATCTGACTAACTTAGCTAGTGTTCCCAGCTGCATTACATTGCCTGTGGGGTCCACGAGGCCATGGGCCATGGTGCTGCTTAAGGCCATAGGACAGGCCAGCACACAGGTGAGTGTAGGTCACCTAGCAAGAGAACTCAAGAACTTGCAAGAGGACAACAGAGAGAGGATTATAAGTGGGAACTTAGCCAATTAACCCTTCAAAATTTGGTGTGCTTGAAGTGCCTCTACCTCCCAGCCAATTATTTTCTTCAGGTTAGATAGACAGGCAAGCCAGGTCATGCTGATATCACTGCACAAGCACCCATCTCCCCCTTTGTTGGATCCTTTCCTCCAGTGAACTACAGGGAATGGACAGGTGGCTCCCTGGGGAGTGTGAAGTCGCAGCTTCCTGGGGAAGCTGTCCAGGTGATCATGCTTATAATGTTTGGCCTGCCCTTTGCTCCTTTCCTATTATTAATATTGGCTGTCTAATTATGACTGTAACACCTGCATATTGATCTTTGGTATTTATTTATTTACTCTTAAATATTTTTTGTAGTAGGTCCATATTTACTTTAACTGGAGTGTCTACACTTTTAAAGGGTCATTAAATTAACACTCTTCAATAATGTGAATTTATATATGTAAAACCTATATGCTTCAAGTTTTTTTGGATTGTTTTGTGTTAGATTTCCTCAGATAGCCTTGCCTTGATGATTCTCTATTTTTATTCATTTCAGTTGAAATTTAAAAAGAGCTCAATCTGGATATATCGTTTTTACTTGTAGATTGCAGTGGTGGAAGAAGATGGTCGGGAGGATAAAGCAACAATTAAATGTGAAACTTCCCCTCCCCCAACCCCTAGGACCATCAGGATGACTCATACCCTCCCTTCCTCCTACCACAATGAGGCCAGAAGGTATGACTCTCCCAGCACGTGACATAGTGCCCACGCTCCTCCCGAAAACATTCTTCTCCCTTTCAGTGTGGACAAATAGACTGCTTAACATTTTATATAACATCTTTTATTTCAACTTGTGAAATAAGTAGAAACAATATCACAATTTTCACAGTATTTGTGAAAAGAACAAATGTTCATTCTGAGATCAAATTTTTAGTTTTAAAGTTAACTTCACATTTGTGGTCCTGTTATTAGCCAATATTGATAAGGACAGCTCTTCTCTCTGAAACGCGGGATATAAAACTGAAACTAGTGAATACAAACAGCCGTGTGGTGGTTGCCAGAGAAAAGGGAGTGGGGGAGAAGGGAGTCCTAATATATGGTGACAGGAGAAGATTTGACTTTGGATGGTGGGCACACAGTGCAATATACAGATCTTATAACATAGAAACCCACAGCTGAAACTTACATGATCATGTTGACCAATGTCACCCCAATACATTTAATAGAAGGGAAAAAAGAATAGCTCTTCTATTTTTGGTGTATATTTTCTTTTGAAATGGAATCAGGCTAGGTGAAGAACTTATTAGGAATAGTAACAAAAACTACAGGGATTCCAGGATGCAGGGGCAGAAAACTTTCTATTTCTTTCCTTTTAGGTTTTTTGGCTGCTCTAAATTAAATTGGCATTAGACAGATTAACAGGAAAAAAACAACATATTTCACTCCTATGGGAGCTCCATAAAATTAGGAGATTCCCTGACAGTCAGTCTTATACTGAGGCTCACATACTATACTGAGCTAAGAAGAAGGGGTTAAGGGTCTGGAGCTTCAAAGGGGAGGAAGACAATTCATAGAAAAATGAGATCTTATCTTTGGTAAGTTAAGTGTTGGCCATGCTATGTAGCTAAGTCCTTCTGATACAAAAAGTTTTCTCTCTTAATAGCTGTCTTCCTGGTACAGGCCCCTGACCTAACTTATTTTGGGTAATTAAGGGGGAGGTATAAAGCTCCTCTTGGGAGTGCTGAACTCTGGCTGTCTTCATCTTGAAATACTCCCCAGGCCAAAGTGGTACATCACAAGGTGGCATATTCTGCCCCCATCAAGGACAAGACTATGCATTTGGCTTGGAGTATAAGAGTAATTAAGGTCTGAAAAGTCCATGATGGTACCCATTTCCCTCTAGCAGACTAGGCACACCACCCTTTAGGTGCTGCTGCTACTCAGGCAGAAAGTTCGTAGAAAGGAAAACACACACACACACACATTTACAAAATATTAAAGGAAAAGATAAGATTATATCGGGAAATATACCACCTGCAAAATGACATTTCATATTGTCCTTTCCACCTAACCAAAAAATTGCAAGCAGATCTATATAATAATTAATGACATAAATAAATCTAAGCATGCAATTTAATCTTTATGTCCTTTTTCTGTCATCAATTGCAGCATCTCTAGATACATAATTGATATAAGTGAACATAACAATGATTAATACTTTAAGTAAGCATTTGCCTTCTAAATACTATGGGTTTTACAACAAATATTTTTGAAGACAAAGCTTTTTGTTCTGGCAACCACTATTTCTGTTGTGCTTATTTTTAATTTCTAATGCTTCAAAATAGATACTTCCTTCACTGTCAAAAAAATTAATTATATTGTCACATAAGAAAAGCAACAGTTTTTGAGTTTAGGGGTTCTGAACTCAAATTAGTTAAAATGAGTAAGTAATGTTAAATAGTTTATAATGTCATTGTCAATTGAATAGCTGTAGAAAAAAAGAATGAGGGCAATATTCATTGAACCTCTCCTATTAATGCAGTGTCAAGTACACTGACCAGGGATGGAACCTAGGCCAACTGCTTGAGAGTCATTTCAGGTTATCATGTCCATCAAAGAATACCCTAGGACTACAAGTGAAAGTATGCAATGATCACTAGGGTATATGATTTATTACTTCTGAATCCCAACCAGATGATCTTAAATTGAGTGAATTGGGTTCCAAAACTGAGAGAAAGAATGCTAGATGAAAATCCAAATGAAACCATCCATTAGACTTCATTATTAATTATATTTAAATTTCTTACCATAGGTTATTAGGTTTAAGATTTTAAAAGCACTCAGAAAAAAATAGGTAAAGGGTCAAGTGCCAAATAATAGAAGGTCATTTAACATGTAGTTAATAAAGCCACCTCTGTTTCCTTATTAGCTTGAGACTGTACAAAAAAATAAGAGAAAAGATCATTTGGAACAAAAATAATTTTTTAGAGAAAATGTGGAGGCTCAGGGCCCTAAGGATGTGAAACTATACTTCAGTTTGACTAAGAGGAAGGTGAGCAGAAAGGGAGAAAACTTCAGAAGTCTCCCTGCTTCTCCTTTCGCACCTTTATAAAGGAAGCAAGTCTTGTGTCCGTACCTTGTGGATGTTGCATTAAAATGAGCGCTTACCCTCCTTTGTGGTTTGCAGCAGTTTGGCTGCCTCCCTGGAGCCAGACAGCTTTGGGCTTGGCAGTGCCAACAGCAGCCAAGACTCTCTTCACAAGGCCCCCAAGAAGAAGGGCATCAAGTCTTCGATAGGACGCTTGTTTGGTAAAAAAGAAAAAGCTCGACTCGGGCAGCTCCGTAAGTATGCGTGTTTGACTTTCTCCTGCTGCTCATTTCAGTCACTTCTGAGTGTCCACCTGTTTTTTTTATTTCATTTTATTTCTCGGTTTTCTCTTTTTTTTATCTTTTTCCTACCAATGAAAATGGAAGGTAAGAAAGGATGGCTCGGAAAGCGATGTGGTTGAGGAATGATAATGTTCAAGAACCAAGTCAAAATTTTGAATCATGTCCTAAGATTCGGAACTGTTAGTTGAAGAGTTTATCTCCTACGGGAAGAGAAATACAAATTAAGCTGAGAGTAGTTATGCTAGATGGTATGGAGGAATAAAACTATGAAAATGTCCACTTGGTTCCATCAGGAATAATAAAAGACAAGGGAGGAATTCCTAGTAATTCATAGAGAAGAATATTTTTAAAGGGGTGTCATTTGCCTTATATAACCATTTGAAAATCTAGGTTAATAAGGTAAACTTCAGATGTGGTAGATCAGCCAATGTGACTACACTGATAGCCCCTAACCATGGAAGGACGCATTTAGTATACTACATATAATGTATTTTTACAGATGTGTTACTAGCAAAGCATTATGTATATGGAAACCCCCATACATAAAAATATACAGCCTTTCGTTTAAAACAAAATAAAACTTTTCAGCATGTTTATGGCCCAGGAATGTTTGCCTGCTGTGTTCTATGTTTGTCTTATCCAAGCAGCTACAATCAGGGGTTCTGAAACCCAAGGTCCATGATTGTGCATCAGTAATTAGAATCGTGACTGGCTTGATTTTTAATTTTATCAGAAAGCATTCAGCTATTTTGAAACAAAACAAATTAAGCTGTGTTAAAAATAGCCATGTCAAACAAAGCTTGTTTGTTTCATTGACAAAGTTGTTCTGTAACAGAACAGGAAAGGTACAAGATGTCACAACGGGGTGTGGATGATGGAAAAATTATGTGGCAGTTATAACTGGTTGAGTAACACTTCTATAATAGTGCTAATCAATAGAGCCATGCCACCTACCTCAAGGTTTCTCATGGCTTGGTTGTGACTCTCTCTCTTCTTGCTCAGCACATCCCCCAATTGCTTGGACATAACATTTCAACAACACAGATATCTGACTTATGGATTACTAATATGGTTATGAATCACAAATTTTAAGAAATAGACTTATTCCTAAGTACCGTCTAAAATGTAAAATATGGAGGCTTGAAAACATTCGATTCTAAACATTTTTCAAGAAAAACTGAGAAATTTCATGTGACTCAAAAGTCAATATATTATTAGTCAATAAAGGTAGGTCACATTAATAGACATAGCATTGGGACAAGAAGACTTTTCTATTCTACTCCACAGTGGTAAGATAACAGCCAAGGAATAATATCTTTCTGATTACTGCACTTTTAGAGGCATATCATAACCTTAGAGGAAGGTTAAAGGGGAGGATTGAACTCATGTGAGGTATAGACACATAGATAGGTGTGTTTATTCTTCTTGCTGACCCAAAGGTATGGCTGGTTCCAAATATCTGAAGAGCTTTTATGTGGAAGAGCTGTTGGCTTTTTCATTGTTAAATGCTGGTACAAAACTAGAACCAAAGTGTTAATCAAAGATTATCTTCATCTCAATGTGAGAAAGAAGTGTCAGAATTATATCTAAAGAGCTGGCTTTTCAGGTAAGGCCTTCTTTGTTACTGGAAATGAGGTAAATTATAAAGCAAAAGCTGGGTAAATACAAGAAGATGTGTTGTGGAGGGGATCCAAGCATTGGAAAAAAGTTTGACTGGATGACTTCTAAGATCTACTTAAAATCTAGTAATACTGAATCTAGGACACTCTAACATTAAGTCTATATCAAACAACCTTTATTTTTTTTTTTTACAAAATATATACTATGAATTGTTTCCTATGAAATGCATGTATATTTTTAAAATTACAGACTTTCAGAGTTAGACAATATCTAAGATCATGTAGTGGTCCACATTCTATAGTACGTAAAAATAGAGAAGAGTTTAATAATGGTTAAAGGTCTTAGTTCCCAGCTCTCACTACCTAGTCTAGGGCTCCAGACAATGTACTCTTGGAACTGTTTTAGTAAAAAATACCTCCTTGAGCTTCTAGTCCTGTGGAACAAGTTTGGAAACTTAATGAAATTAAAAACATGACTGTCTCATAAAGTTGATAATTTTTATGATATTGCACACAAGTACATAAAGTTAAAAAGTAATTCGAGGTAACAGTAAAAAATACATCATAGAATACAGTATAGATTTTTTTAATAAAGATACAGACATAATGTAAGAAAGGAGTTCAGATTATTAATTTTCTCTCCCTAGATACATTTGATTCTATTAGGAACATCTAAGTGAAAATTTTCTACAGAATTGAAAAGCTGTACAGCTAGAGTTTCAAATAGAACTGATGCCTGAGAAAGGGTACTGAAGTGACATGAAAGAAAAACAAAAACCTCTAAGGGAGAATGCCAGAAAAGAACTTGGGTCTTTTCTGTGGTTAGTCAGGAATTATTGGCTGGGGTCAGGAATGGGAAGCCAAATTATCAAGCAAAGGAAATAGTTGGACTAAAGATAAAGTTACCTACTATGGAGAGACTGGAAATGCAGAGTTCAAAAGGCAACAACTTGAAGCAGAGCCACCCACACAAATTAAATTATCTAAATTCCAGGGTCAAGTATCCAAGCAGGGGCTGGGAGTTAGAGCAATCAAGTACCTTACTAAGAGGCAGTTAACCTAAAGTTTATGGAAATGGTGATAGCGTGTGAAGACAAGATAGAGGTGTTAAAGCATTTATCGCTTCTGGGGGAATCATCTGCTCCATAGGATCTTAACATTCATTGGTTTACTACCTGGGAAACACAGTTCTCCCAGGTCTGCAGAGAGCCCTAATAATAATGACTCCAAAGAAAAAAAGAGCAGAACACATATGACCCGTCTAGCAGATGTTAACAGTGAACAGTGAGGGTAAAGACAAGAGGCCGTTGACAGACATTGCAAGAACAAAAAGATCTTCAAGAATGGAGAATTGGATAAGGAGAACCCAATATAGCAAAGCTGTGGAAAATGAGTAAAAAGAACACTGTCCCTCAGGGGAGCACGGCCATGCCTTTCCCTTCCCTCTCTTCCTCCCCCAGGCTCCTTGCCTTTGCCGTTGTCTCTCCTATGCTCCAGAGGCCTTTCTTTGGCTTCTGTAACTTGTTTCTTGAGCCTGCTGTCTCACTTCTAAGATCTCTGTAATTTTCTAAATAAACTTTTTCTTATAATCTATACTAATAAAAAGGTAATATGCTAATAGACCATATGTCTTCTGGACGACCATCCAGATGTCCTTCCTGACAAAGCCATGCTCAGGCAAAGCTGCCTGCCAGCAGTCCCTGGGGTGCCAGTGGTTGCTGCTGTGGCCTGGGAGAGGGAGAAGCCACCCACCCATGGTCCCCGGCGGCTGTGACTGGCCCAGGCAAAGCTGACCTGGGTCCTGGCTGCCTGTGGCCAGCTGGAAGAGGGAATCTTGGGTCCCAGGTGTGGGGCTGAGGCAGAGGCAGTTAGGGACGATCAGGCAGGCAGGCAAGTGGTTAGGGGCAATCAAGCTGGCAGGGAAGCAGTGAGGGGTGATCAGACAGGCAGGTAGAGGTGGTTAGGGGCAATCAGGCAGGCAGGTAGAGGGGTTAGGAACAATCAGGCAGACAGGCAGGCGAGCAGTTAGGAGACAGCAGTCCCAGATTACAAGAGGCATATCCAACTGCTGGTTTAGGCCCGATCTCTGGATCAGATGTCCCCCATGGGGTCCCAGATTGGAGAGGGTGCAGGCTGGGCTAGGGACCCCCTCTCCTGTGCACAAATTTTGTGCACTGGGCCTCTAGTTTGAAAATAAAAGAGGAAAATATATTAATTTTAAACAGGCAGAATTCCCAATTAAAGACATAAAATGGATATATTATTGATTTTTTAAACTACTTTTACAAATTTCCTTTAAATGCATATGGAAAGTGATACATTTCAGAGGCATTTTGCCTACTAAATCGCATATCCCTTTCATTTATAGCCATCTGCCAGATTGTTTTAGAATTGTCTGAACTCATTGACCTGCTATAATCAGCATAAAAAAGAAAATAACGTCATCATGACAAAAACAGACTCAAGATTGCACCAGCATTACTTAATAAGCACCTTTCTACACATAAAATTTGGGTGGCTGTGCTCGCCTTTTCCAAAAAATAAAAAATAAAAATTAGACTATTCCTAGATGCTATAGAACCAACAGATATAATATAAACTTCACAAAGTACCAGTTAGAGATGACTCATTCTCTGCATGGTGAAAGGGCCTTTTTTTAAAAAAGAAATCAGTATTTAACTTCAACTGTGAACATTTTTTACACATTCTCTAGGAGCCTGGCACTGCCTAGATGCCTCCTCCAGAGCCGACAGACATGGCAACAATTAAGTAACCATTTATCAATTCAAGTGTAAATACAAACTAATAAAGAGAGGTCCAATAAAAGAAAGATGAAGTGATTGATCAGCAGCAGTTTATAGTCTTAATCTGTCTGTAGTTAGAGCTCCCCCTTTTTTAATATGGCTACTTCTGCTAGAAAAAAAAAATAATGAAAAGGCAGAAACTTTATATTGCAGAATTGGGCCAGAAATTTCTCCAGACTTTTACCTCAAGGGCCATGATAAAATAAGTTACTTTGAATGGAGTCTAAGGCCCAGACAACATAGAGACATTTTCCTTCACAATCCACATGAACACATATCTCCATCTAGTATTACTCATAGATCTGGGCATAGGAGGGTCTTCCCCTGAATTCCTCAGCCTGGGTCTTAGGAAGCCTCATACTTTGCAGAACCTTTGTTGAAATCCTCCAGGAGCTTCCCTCTGGTGCCCAAGAGAAGCTGGACTGGGATTGCTCTCTGGGGAGCGAACCCTCAGTGAAAACCTAGACCTGAGTGGATCCATTGCTGGAAACACTGAAATTTCCTGTTGTGTCTCAGACCCTAGGACCAGTATCATCTTACAGGGGTCCTCAAACTTTTTAAGCAGGGGGCCAATTCACTGTCCCTCAGACCATTGGAGGGCCTGACTATAGTTTTTAAAAAAACACCAAAAAAACTATGAACAAATTCCTATGCACACTGCACACATCTTATTTTGAAGTAAAAAAACAAGGCAGTGCCCTAACCGGTTTGGCTCAGTGGATAGAGTGTTGGACTCAAGGGTCCCAGGTTCGATTCCAGTCAAGGGCATGTACCTTGTTTGCGAGCCCATCCCCAGTGGGGAGTGTGCAGGAGGCAGCTGATCGATGTTTCTCTCTCATCGATGTTTCTAACTTTGTATTCCTCTCTCTTCCTTTCTGTGAAAAATCAATAAAATATATAAAACAACAACAACCAAAAAAAAAAACATAAGGTGGCAAAAACACCCGGTGGGCCGGATAAATGTCCTCGACGGGCCACATGTGGCCCATAGGGCCATAGTTTGAGGACCCTTGAAAACCATGTGGAACAGGGCCCCTGTTTCTCCCCATCAGGGTGCTCTCTACTTCTCTACCCCATGCCTGGGGTAGAGATGTCCTGCTGAGCCCAGAGACATTTGCACTATGCAGTTGTTCTGGACCAATGACCTCCCCTGGTTCCAGGAGGGTGCCCTAGCAAGTAAAATATTCACTTCTGCTGGCCTGAATATTACATAAGATTTGAACCACTAAATTGCTGCTGCATTGATTTTGGGTTACTCAAAGTGTCTATATATATAGAAAATGGGCTGGAAAAAAAATTGAATTGGGCCCTCACACTCTAGGACAATCCCAAGACAATTCTCTAACAATTCCAAGTCCTCAAGGGCCTTGCAATAGCATACCTGAGTGAAAAATTCAAGGATTTTGACTTTGGCTTTGTATGTGCAGCTACTAGGGGATCACGGACAATGTGATATACACTTTGTTATCTGAGTATCCACTGAATCATGAGACTCAAGCCTTCTATGACTAAATGCCCTGTGCCATGAGATGGATGGAGTTAATGTTGTTCTCTCCACATTCCTAATGGATTTTCTAGAGAAAAAGTCACCCACAAGCCAGTGTTTCTCATTGGGGGGACTCTTGTCATTTTAGAAGGGCAAGCTAAAGTGTTCTCTGCTCATTGATGTTTAGAATCTTTGTCCCCTATTTAATGAATATCAGTTGCACTTTGCAGTCATGGTGACATCTAAACGTGTAGCCCCCTCTTCCCACCAACATGAGTGAATATTTACACCCACTCTCTGGAGGACTGCCACTTATCTCGAGTCCAAGAGTCAACAGATAGATAATGCAAACCGCAAATGTGAGTCACATATGTGGTTTTAATTTTCTAGTAGAAACATTAAGAAATGTGAAAAGAGACAGGTGAGATGAATTTTAGTAATAAATTTTACTTAAACCACTGTAAGAAAATGTTATTATTTTAACTGTCATCAAGATAACATTATTAATTAGATATTAATTTGTACTAAGTTTTCAAAATCGTATGCATATTTATAACGAAGTATTTAGTTTGGAATAGCCACAATTCAGGTGCTCAGTAGCCACGTATGACTAATGAATAAAAGTGATATAGATGAATAGATATTCCCAAAATTCACACTGCCACAGGAGCCTGCTGATGCCTGGGACAAAATGAGACTGACTTACCTTTGCCAGTTAGGTAGCTGATCAAGTATGTAATAGGATGTGTCTGGGATTTATGGGACAGCTGGGTCAAGTCTGTGAAAGAATGTTCTTCTCATCAACAATAGTTTAACCGGGCTAAAAATGTGAGTATTTACACTTTTGATCCTACTTCAGGGTACCTTTCTACCCTTAAAAATAAATACCATGCATAAAAATAAATTTACCTACTATATTACATTGCCATTTTCTATAGGCATTTTTAAATCAGATGTGTCCAAAAGTCTCTATTCAAAAGACCTTTTGAGTACAAAATGTATTTTCAAACTCCTCGTGCTTTTTATTTTTATAATTTTAATTATTTTTAAATTTCTTTATTGATTAAGTTATTACATATATGTCCTTATCCCCACATTACCTCCCATCTCCCCCACTCATGCCCTTACTCCTCTGTTCTCTGTGTCCATATAATTTTTAATTATGAAAAGCAAAATTTACAACCTATTTTATCTAGATCTAGTTTGACTCTCAAAATTATTTTAGAGCTTTCTTTGTTTCTCTTCCAGAGTTTTCATTGTTAAAAATTTCCTTTTTCTATCATTGAAATCTAAGGTTTTTAGTAAAGTTAACATCAGAATTTAACTGTTATTCTTTGTTTTGAAGAATAAGAAGCCTAATTGATCCAACCACCCGGTGGCTGGAAATGCCTCACTGTTCTGAATGGGTCTACCTCATCAATCTCTAGGTCCCCATCTGCACTGTGAAAATTTTATAACTTTAAAAATGAATTAATCATTTACACTTAAAGAGTAGAATTTTAATGTTAATTGCAGATTGTGAATAATAACTTGTGGATGTACAGTAAGGCAAGTGTACCAATGAGAGAAATAAATGAAAATATTCATTCACTGTGCATAATGGGAAAATCCCATGATTCAAGATGATCCCCAAGAGTGCCTTAGTTAGGTTTTGGACAACTTCACAAATGACACCAAAAAATGAAAATCTCTCATAATAAAAAAAA
>PVJC01007117.1:0-52585 GCA_004026665.1 Murina feae
ATTGAAATGGCAGATTTCTAGTTTCAGTACTACAGGTAGATAGCACACAAGCATAGAAGAAAGAACTGTGAGTTTGTGAACAGCATAATAACCAATGTGTGTTGACTAGATGTTTGTGCTAACAAAGGCACATGCCATTTCTCAGTTGGGGAGTCATTTTCATGATAATTTTAAACTGCTATGTATGTGAGTTTAAAAAAAACAACAACAACACCAGCAACAGATTTAACAGGTTATTTTTGGTTTTTATATCTACTGTGGTTGTTTAAACAGGCAGATATATTTCATATTTCTCTGGCTAGTCTGTCCTGAGACTATCCACAAAAAGGTTTTGAAGGTGATTAAAGCAAAGATAATTTATCCCTTGACTTCATCTGGGAGAACGAACTCTCTGGCCCTGTGCCCAGTTTTGCCTTTAAATCCTGCACTATCTGCTTTCGTTGCCCCCTCCTCTACTTTCTGCCCCTCATGTAATCCCAAACTTCCATGGAGTCTCTCCACTCTACTATGGGCTGTAGGAATTTAGGTGCAATCAGGTAGACCTAGGTTTAAATTCTGGCTTCAATACATGAAAAACCATGTAGAATTGGACAAATCAAATAATCCTGAAATGAGACTGGTATGAGCACCTATCTGTAGAGTTGATCTGAAGACTAAGTAAACTAGTGTATGTAAGTGGCTAGTGTGACTGTCATGAGGTTAAATGCTCAGTAACATTATTTTTTCAGCCATTGCAAACTGTAACTATTACTCATTAAATTTTTTGTGGTCAAATTGGGGTACAAGATTACATACATTTCAGTTGTACAACATTATAATTTGATATCTGTATACTCTACATAGTGTTCACCAGTCTACGTCTAGTTATCATCCATATAATTGGTCCCCTCTGCCCCTTTCCCTTCCACCCTCCCCTTAAGTCCTTTCCCCTCCCATAACCACCAGTTCATTCTTTGTATCTATGGTTTGTTTTTGTTTTGCATGTTTTTTTAGATCCCACAAATAAGTGAAATTATATGGTATTTGTCTGATTTATTTTGGTTATTCCTCTTATGAATTTCAAATATCACTGATTCTTTGTAACATTCACTTGACATCCATCTATAAGTTAATGAGGTATGTTTCATATTATTTATATAAAAATTATGTCTATTTCTTTAAATACTTAGAAATGTATCTATATGCATATACATAGATGTGCACATCATAAGTATACTCACTGAGTTTTCACAAACATAATACATCCATGCAACAACCATCCACATTGAAAAATAGAATAGTACCAATATCCTAAAGCCCCCCCCCCCCTGGAATTCCCTCCTGGGTTCTACAACTCTTCAAAAGGTCACCTCTAGCTAGAAACTATCAATCTAACTTATAGAAGCAAGTTATACCAGCTATTAACTTGATTATTTGTGGGGGTTTTTTTGGACAACCAAATGAAATTAAGTTCCTTAAGGTCAGGGACCATCTGCTATACATCTTCTCTCACTGCAAGACTATTTATTAAATACACACCTTTATTCTATATTCTCATCTTGCTCTGTTGTTATATCTGCACCTCTCTGGCAAGGCTGTGCCCCACTATGTTCTTTGCATCTCTGCAAGGACTCCTGGGCAATCCTAGAGGAGAGCATTCATGCTCTCAGGCTGATGCCACAAAGTCATGGTCTCTAGCCTTCATGGCCACTCACTTTTGCCCTCCCAACCTTTCTTCTGATCAGCTGACTTCCACTCTTCATAGCAGCTATTTCAAGCCAGTTACCCTTAATCAGACTTCCTACCCCAGCACTTCCCCCTTGAGAGCCAACAGGTAGCCCTGCCATGTATATCAAAAGAAAATTCAAGCTTTCAGCAATTTGATCAACATCCTGGCACCAAATGTACAAATGAATTTGCCTGCATCCTCACCTAGCTCCCTATTACCCAACTTTGAGATTTTGTTTTCACCTCTGTTCTCTCAGTTACACCCCATTTCACTTTGTCAGGGATCATCTCATTTTACCAATGATATTCTCTCCTTTTCTCTGGCTCAGTTGCCTCTTTTCTCAGCCCATTTCAGTCTAGTATCCACCCCCATTATGTCACTGAAGCTATTTTGCCAAGTTTCCTGGTGATGTCAATGGACACTTTTCAGTGTTACCTTTCTCAGGAGTACCTAACGCTGTTGACTATATCTTCTCTCTGGAAACATCCTCTTCACTTTGCTGCCAAGAACTCACACTGATGGTCCCACTCTACCTTACTGAAAATTTCTTCTAAATTGCCTTTTAGGGTTCCTCTTCCCTCTATAAATGTAGGAGTTCCTCAGAGTTCTTTCATAGGCTAAAAAGAGGATTCCTTCTCATGCTGCATTACTATTTGGGTAGTAATCTTGCCCAAAGATTACTACCAAAAATATATATCTAAATCATTACCTATGATTTAGTTTTACTAAATCAACAAATACTGGGGCAATTGTTTCATGCTCAGAGAGTATGACATGCTTTAAAATAGAGCCTTTCTACTGTATTAACAATAACATCTAGAATTTATAGAATCCCTTCTAGACATAATAATTTTGAAATTTATTTTTCCAAATTATAAAATACTTTCTCATGTGGAAAATTAAGAATAGTTTTATGAGATATGATGTGATATAATATAATGTAATAGAGTGTAATGGCATCTACTGAGTTTCACTACCCAGAGATAGTTACTGTTTACTTTGGCTTATATCCTTCTAGATATACTGTGTACTCACACATAAACACATATATTACAGACATGCTTTGTACATAGTTGAAATAATTATATTTTTCACTTATTTCTATAACTAGACATTTTTGTGTCATTAAAATTATTCCTAACTTTTTTAATAGCTCTATACATTTTGTCATATGGACATGGAATTAAATATGCAACATATCTACCTATTACTAAATATTTACAATTGTTAATTTTTTCTGCTTCTGCATTTTTTTCATAATACACAATCTTAAAATTTTTATTTAATAGGCTAAAGAGTTTCAACTTCCTGACTCTTCATATATTTTGTCAGGTTACCCACTCAATCACTTAGATCTTTTGGTTTAGCCATTCACTTTTTTTTTAAGTTTTCTGTATTTAAAATGGTGCCTTGCATTTTTTTTAACTTATAAGTCTTTAGTAATGAAACAAGTTTGAATAATTTTTATATTTTGTTTATTACTTGCATTTTCATGAATCATTCCTATTGGATTTTTATTTTCCTTTTCTCTTCTCTATTCAGGGGTGGGGAACATTTTTCTGCCAAGGGCCATTTGGATATTTATAACATCATTTGCAGGCCATACAAAAGTATCAACTTAAAAATTTGCCTGTTATATTTGGTCAAACATTTAATTAACTCACCTCTAATGCCTTGGCAAGGCCAGACCAAATGATTTTGTGGGTCTTATACAGCCCTTGGGCCAGAGGTTCCCCACCCCTGCCTATGTAATATTAAATTTAAATGGAGGACTAATGAAAGGAAAAGAAGCTTCAAGGTGAGGAGTTGAGGGAAGGAAGACATAGAGCACAACTGGAGCTGGCGAACTGCCTTGATTTTCTTCTTTTTCTAGTTACAGACAGCAAAAATATCTTTCAGGCTTGTAAGTAAGATATGTGATGATCTATCAGGTTCATTTTGGCACTGTCATTATGGTAAGAGCTTTGGAGCAAATGAACAGATGATCTGTATGAGTATGAGGAAGAGGGGAGGGGAAATAAAGGCTAAGGAAATAATAACATGGTCCCTCTATGGTAAATGATCCGTAGACAAATAACCAACATTTACTTCTTCGTTCCCCAATGCTGGGTTACTACTGTTCACACCAACAAACACCTTCTATTTTTTCATGCCAGCCTAGCACATGCAAATCCACCCTGTGAGTAACCAAGTGCAAAACCTTTCTTCACAGCAAGGAGAAGGAGAACTTGAAGGCAGAAACTCAAAGAGTGTTCCAGAAATCTGTGACTGGTAATGCAAGGCAGATGAGCAGAGACCACCCAGTTCCTGGTAATCCTGCTGATCATCAAATCAGTCATGGCCTAGATGATGTGCAAGAGAACAAGTCTCCCAAGAACAACCAGAAACTCCTAACAGGAGCGCTTGGCAGCAGACTTCTGGATGGCAAAGTGAGTGGCAAATACCTGAACTGTTCTTGGTAACGGGATAGGAAAATTCCGAGTTGGAATAGAGGCATATATTCATACAAATGGTAATATATGTATTTTGCATAAGATAGACTTAGAATGATTTTTTTAAATCTGAAAATGAATTTTGAGATTATTGTATATATTGCATCTTTGTTGACCACAAATTGAGTTGCTCAACCTACTCTGCCTCTGGCTCACTCAGTTGATGGACATATAGTGATAATGATCACTATACATGTAAATTTGGGATAGGTTGGAAGTAGGGTGGTCTTCTTTAACATTCCAGGGAGAGATCACTCACTTTCAAAATCCAGTGCCATCATATCTAGATATCCAAAAATTATCAGCCCAAAATTATCTGGATAGAAATCTATATCACTGCACACTTGTTCAGAATCAGCCAAATGATCCACAACAAGCTAACGGGATAATGAAGAATCTAAATGATTAGTGTTTTATAATTAAAAAACAAGAATAGCAACAATTGCAAACTGGATCCAAAACAAGACAAAACTAACAATTTATTGATAGCAAAGTACCATTGCCAACATTTGTTGCAATGGCAATTAAATGAATACATAGAGTAGGAGTTTTTTAGTGCTGCCAAGCATTAAGTGACAGCCAGATATTTTAGTAGAATCCTGGGAATCTGCAGCACACTCTAACATAACTACGTATTTTTAGTTTTTAAATTTTATAGTCCCTACTAAGTCTCTCAGATACAATCTAGCTTTTAGTTATATGAGAAAATAAAAGCCTATGGATTTGTGACTTTTGTTCATAAGAACTCTGAAAAAAATGCAATTTGGAGTAGTTAACAGCCCAACAATGGACCTCAGACCATACTCTGAAAGATCTACTTGAACAGTGGTGTGCAGATAAGAGTGACTTGCCCAAAATGTCAGTGGCACAGCTTGTGCTGGAACTCTGGCTTCTTAATCCCCAGGTAAGGCATTCTTCTGAGTCCTTGAATTTAGGACTTGGTTGAAGCAGAACATAATGCATCTGCAGAGATAAACTAATCTATTATGAATTTCTAAAGACCTCTGAGTTTTCACCTAATTTTGACTCTGGTATGAATATATTTGTTTTTGTTGCTCCCCAAGGATGACTTTGGTAAGAATATTATAGTTACAAAACACTTTATTATTGCCTGGTCACTTTCAGGTAAATTTTAGTATTTGTTCCTTGGAATTAACCTGTGAGGTTATTTCTATCACTATGGTATATAGATGATAAAACTGAGATGCAGAAAAATTAAAGTGACTCAAAAATATCCAGATAAGATGTTTACCCGGGTTTTCTTTTCTCTTCTTAATATTGATCTTCATAATTATAAAATATTACATATTCAGGCAGAAATTTTGGAAAATGCAAGAATATAATTAAGAAGAAAACAAAACTCAACTGAAAAGAAAGAACAGCGGTGTATTTCTTTCTCTTCTTTCCTCCATGCATAGATAGACTAGTAAAATAAGAATCATGATGCATGTACTCTGTTACCCTGCTTGATTCACTTCATAGCAAGAATTCTATTCCAGCTTCACAAAATCTACCTTAAGCATCCTCTTTAATGGCTCTATGAGTCATACTCAGAACGCTTAAATAACATTTACTCTGTGCCAGGAGCTACTCTAAGCTCTTTACATAGATTAACTAACGTAACTACTCTCAAGCATCAATGAGGTAGGAACACTTCTTGCCTTCAGTTCATAGGTGAAGGAACTGAGAAACGGAGAGTTCAAGTGCCTTGTTCAGATTCTAAGACTGAGAAGTGGCAGAGCCCCGTAGAAGCCCAGGTTTTAGTTCCTTAATCACCAAACTGTATTCATTCCTCTATAGGAATAGAACATGGCTCATTTAACTAATTCTGCATTTTTGGAATGTAAGTCAATTCTAGGTTTTCTCTTATAAATAGAAAGTTGTTTCTTAATATGTCCCCTGCCACAGTGAGCTGTCCACTCCTGGAACAGACTCTGTGTTAGCCATTATAATGGACAGCATGTTCGCTGGGTAAGCTGTTCATGAGCCTCCATAATCTGGACTCTTAGCTAGCGCTGGAGTGACAGAGGAAGATGACATGTCTCTCCCCCACACAAAATACTCAATGAGGTTTCTCGTGGGAGGCTCAGTGGGGCTAACACTCAACCACCAAACACAGCAAGGTCTCGTGGGAGGTGTGGGCCTAATTGGTTCTGTCTGCCAAGTGTGTGGATCTGGCCTGCCAGATGGCAGCCACAGTTGCCTGGTACAGAGACTCTCATTACCACCTTGATAAGTGGTAAATGGAATCATGCCTTAGTGGAAAAAAAAAACACAAACCAATCAGAACTCATTCTTGATCCTCATCTCTCACACATAGATGAAAATAAGCCTTCCTGTGTGGTATCTAACAGACAATCTGGACTGAATTTGCTCCAAAAGATTATCTATATATATAAAAGCCTAAGCAACCACAAGGCCAGAATGACCAGAACAAGCTGTCGCTATGATGTACACTGACCACCAGGGGGAAGACGCTCAATGCAGGAGCTACCCCCTGGTGATCAGTGAGCTCCCACAGCCAACTTTCCATTGCTGGCCAACCTCCCAGGGTCCCTCTCCCCTGTCCGGCAGGCCCTGGTCAGCAGCTGGCAGCCAGCACCCGACAGGCAGGAAGGCCCTGGCAAGCCCTAATCGCCGGCCATGCATAGGGACTCCACCTGTGCATGAATTTCATGCACTGGGCCTCTAGTTTATTGATAAAGACTTATGCTAACATGGGTGAGGATGGGCAAACTTTTCTAAATTACAGCTGCAGCTTGAAGGGTATCATATCATTAATAGGAGATAAGTAAAGCAGAAAGTGTTAAGTAAATCTATTATTTCATGTAAGTGAGAACAGTTAGATATCTTAGCAGTAGAATACTGGGAATCTGCAGCACACTCTAACATAACTATTTTTAGTTTCTAATTTTAATAGTCCCTACTAAACCAGTACAAACTTTCATTTCACAAATGAAAGGAGAGGCCCGGAGAGCTTTTGTTTAGTTCAAAGTCTCACAAGTGAAGAGCCTGGTTCTTCTCACCACTGACCCTAGAATATTTTTGTCTCCAAATTCTTCTTCTTATGTGTCTTTGAAAATATATATGTTTACATTATTTCTCAGAAAAATCAGTTCTGCCTTCTCTCAGAAAATAAAAAAGAATGTGTGACTAGCAATGATCTCAGTAGCACGGTTTCAAAAATAAAATTAGAGTGTGCTTTTTGTATCCGGCAGCATAAAAATGAAAGCGTTAGTGCTTTCATTTTTTTTTTCACTTTTTTTTTATTACATAAAGCTTTACAAAGATTAGTACATATATCTCTTTTTTCCCCTGCCCTTCCCCCCACCTCCCCTACCCCCCAGTGTTTTGTGTCCATTGGTTATGCTTAAATGCATTCACAAAAGCCCCATGGCTGATCTGTTACCCCCCCACCCAACGTCCCTGTCCTTGTTGCTGTAATTTGACAGTCTGTTTAGTGCTTTCATTTTGATAATTATCACAGCTGATTGGTGGCATTTCTTTTAAACCCCTTTGCGTGTTTTATCTTGCTTGTTCTGCTTAGTAGCCCTGTGAGAAAACACGAAAAAATAGCTCTGTGAGGGAGGTGGAGGGATGGAATGTTATTTCCTTTAATAGATGAATAGATAGATGTGAAGGACATTTTCACTTGGCTGTGCAGCATTGGTGGCTCAGATTCAATATGTTCAATGCAAAATTTACAGTCCCACTCTTTGTCTTGTGGTCTATCTCACAGAATGGTCTCCCAGTTTTCCCAGTTGCACAAGCAAGAAACCTGGGCATGCTTTCCTCTTCTCTCCCTAACTCTGGTATTCAACTAATCACTGAGCCCTTTAAATTCTACCTCCATGTCTCTCAAAAACTGCTCTCTTCCTTAGGTTTCCTCTGACATCATCCTAGTCAGACCACCATTATACCTCAGCAGGGAGACTTTATTATCATCAAATTGGCTTCCTTTTCTATGCTTTCCTCTCTGTATTGGTCAGCTATTATAATATTTCTGTGTAACAAATTACCCCAACACTCACTCAGTGGTTTATAATAATTTATGCTTACATCAGCAGATGTGAGCTAATACAGCATTTATTTATTTCACTTGGACATTCCTAGGCTTGGCTCCAGATTGAAATTTTGGTTCAGGTCTGCTCTGTGTTTTTTTTATTGGTCTGAATCAGTGGGTTCTTCAAGGCAAGTTCTTGTCATGGTAATGGAAACATTTCAAGAGTACAAACTCAACCACAAGTACATTAAGCCTTTGCTTGTGTCATATCCACTAATCTCCCATTAGCCAAAGCAAGCCACATGGCAAAGCATAACACTGACAGGGCAGGGATGTATGTATGCTACCTCTTTTAGGAGGAACTTCAAAACCACAGATCAAATTTAACTTCTACTTAAAACATTTAAAACCACTCTTTAATTCTCAATGCTCCAGTATAAAATTCAAACTCCTTGACTGATCATTTTAACTCAATTTTGTCTACTCTCTATTTCCCTCCCATCCCCCATCTTTCACTGAACTGAACTTCAGTTCCCCAAATAGAGTTCCATTCTCTTTTATCTCCTACTAGAGGCCCAGTGCACAGATTCATGCACTGGTGGGGTCCCTAGGCCTGGCCTGCGCCCTCTCACACTCCAGGACCCCTCAGGGGATGTTGGGTAGCCAGTTTTGGCCCAATCCCCACAGCCCAATCCAGACAGGAGGGAGCCCAATCCCCGTAAGCCTGATCCAGACAGGAGGGAGACCAATCTTGTGCATTGAGCATCTGTCCTCTGGTGGTCAGTGTAAGTCATAGCAACCGGTTAACTGGTAATTCAATTATTTGGTTATTTGGTCACTTAGGCTTATATATATATATATATATATATATATATATATATATATATATATATATATATCTTTTCCCCATGCTATTCCTTTTGTGTGAAATTCTCTTCCCTCCATCTTTATTTAACTCTAATTACACTGGGTCTCAACTTAGATATCAGCTCTGTCAAGAAACATCATTGTCTAATCATCAAGACTGAGGTATGTGCCTTTCCTAATGTACTTCTAAATCAACCTGTGCATAACCCTATAGTAGATGTCATCTTACTATTAAAATAAGTTGTTTCTTTGTCTCTCTCCTTCAATGAGTCTATAAGTCCCCTGAGAATAAGATTTTATCTTGTTCATTGTTGCTTCCAAAATTCTCTCTCTATGTAAGAAATGCTAGAGGCTTTCACATTAAAACCTGGAAGAAATAAATGTATGTATTTTTTCCACTGGTTCTTAATACTATGTTGGAAGTATTCACCAATGTAATCTAATCTAATAAAAGAGTAATATTGAAATTGACCATTTCTATGGGACTCCTAAGCCACACCCACCAGCCAATTAGAGTGGCTGTATGCAAATTAATCCAGCCAAGATGGAGGCTGGCAGTCACAGAGCTAGAGTAAATAGCAGGCTTCCGCTGCACCAGGAGTAAAATGTCTGCCTAGGCCAGCTGAGATTCTCCAGGCTCAGACAACATAGTTGCAACATTTTTTCAGTTATAGAAGCCACAGAGCTGAAGCAAACAGCAGGCTTCCGTTGCACCAGCGATGGAGGAAACTGTCTGCCTATGCTGGCTAGGTGTCTAGTAAGGCAACATTCTTTCAATTATTGAAGCCTCGAAGCTGAAGCCAACAGGAGGCTTCGTTACCTGCCTAGGCCTCAGCTTAAAGGAACAGTGTATCAATTATAGAAGATAAATAAACCCCAGAAACCTGCTTCCAGCCAGCCTTGCTGGGACATTGGGTCAATGGGAACTGTGGGCAGCCTGAGAGCATGAAAACAGCCCTCAGCCCTGCACCCAGGCTGGCCAGGAACACCAGCAGGTGGACATCTCCAGAGGGGTCCCAGACTGTGAGAGGGCACAGGCCGGGGTGAGGGACCTCCCAAGTGAACAAATTTTTGTGCACTGGGCCCCTAGTTAAACAATATAAGGCAACTAAAAGCATGATTAGAAAAGAATAGGAAAAACTGTTTTCAAACTATAAGATTATACACATAAACTCTCAAAACAGCTAGTGAGGAAACTACTAAAACAGTAAGAGAATTTGACAAAACAGCAGGGATTAATGGGGGACCTGAGGCTGTGCCCCCTGCCCTGGCACCTAGGAGACCTGAGGCTGCACCCCCCACCTGGCAGGGCTTGACAAGGATGGGACTGGCCGGGTCTGGATCTAGCCTGATGAGGGGGGCCAGCCGGGTCTGGGTCTCACGCAATTTTGAGGCGCACATGGGTGGATGGGTGGGGACCTGACTCTGGGTCCCATGGTGCACTCCAGACTCTGATAGGAGGAAGATTTTCATATGCATTTTACTAATATTCTTTCATCTCTGACACTTCTATTATAGAGAAAGGGCAAATAGCAATATTAAAATATTTCCTCTAATTAATCTCCTTTTAACACTTTGTAATTGGGTATTTTCCCGCCAAATCACATGCTTCACTGTGTGGTAGCGTTCGAAACACTTTCCTTTGTGCAGGGGTACAGTACAAAACTTGCACATGTACCGCATTTCACTGCGTAGTTTCTGAGCAGCACACACACGACAACGACGTAAAACATTTTTATTTTTGCTGATTCCAACTAGAGGTCCCAATGTATGTTTCCTCATGTCCACTGACAGTCTCCCTAGTGGATCTGATTTTACTCGTTTCCTGCAAAAAATGTGTTAATATGCATGAATTTTATGCACCGGGCCACTAGTAAATACATAATGTAGTTTTATAATTTACAAAATATTTAAAATGCATCATAACACATTTTTCATACCACTCCTAGGAGAAAAATATTTTTTCCCTTTTCATAGAGAAGGCCATAAAATTTAGTCAGTGATGTCTAGGCCAAAAAATTTTGAGGGCAAATTATACCTGCCTTGTTCATCTGACACTATGGTGCTGAAAATAAAGATACTCAATAAAGTTTGGTGTTTAAATGAAAGCAAAGAGAGCTAAAGAACACTGTGACCTTATTAGCATAATTAAATGTTAATAAGTACATGTCCGGAACACTGTAATATAGAATTGTATCAAATTCTGAAAGACAGAAAAATATATGTGCTTGTAAATGGAAGTATTTTATATTACAAGTAATTTTCAAAGACACCTACTATTTGAATAATATGTCTAAAATGTCTAGCCAAATATTTCACAGAATGAAACTATTCTATGTACTGAATATGGAATCTCTCATCCTAGGGTAGAAATCGAAGTTCAAATCTTATCTGCACAATTTGCTAGGGAGTTAACTTTGGACAATTCTGACTTCATCTATTCTCTGAAAGCACCCATCTCTCTCTGTTATGCCCTTGTGTGAAATTGTGAGATTTCAATATTCCTTTTCCTTTTCCTGTACTCTTCCTTCTTTTTTTCTCCTCCTCCCTCACCGTTCAGCCTGTTCAAATCCTTGTTTAACTCAGCTTTCAAGCCTAGACTTAAATGTCATTGCTTCGAGACCCGGACTGCCAGGTCCAGGTTATGTGGCCCATGGACTCTTCTGATAGTGGCCTTCACTCCATGTTTTGCTTTCCATGTCTCTCACACTTTGTAAGCTCTGTGAGAACAGGGGCCAGGTCTGCTTTGTTCACTGTAGGGCCTATCAGAGTGCCCAGCCCAGACTAGACAATCCATAAATATTTCTTAAATGAAGAAATAAAGTTACTTAATTTCTGCAAACCTTAGCTTCCCAAGTATAAAAGGGTGCTATATGTAGTATTTACCTTATAGGATTGTTGTAGGGATTAAATTGAATGAATTAAGCAAAGCACCTATATGATGCCTGTACAGAGTATGTGGCCAATCAATGTTACTTTTATGACTATTCTAGAACTCTCTGCTACTTCTGCTCACTCCGCCCACTCTAGAGAGCCTCTTGATTTCTCTTTAAAACTAGAGGCTCGGTGAATAAGATTCATGCACTCAGGGCAGGGGTGAGGGGTCCCTCAGCCTAGCCTATACCCTCTCGCAGTCCGGGAGTCCTTGGGGGATGTCCAACTGGCATCCTTAGTGCTGCTGCAGAGGCAGGAGAGGCTCTTGCTGCTGTGCTGGGCTCACCAGTGCTTCTGGCTGAGTGATGCCCCCCCCCCCCCCGTGGGAGTGCACTGACCACCAGGGGGCAGCTCCTGCATTAAGCATCTGCCCTCTGGTGGTCAGTGTGCATCATAGCAACCAGTCATTCTGCCATTCAGTCAATTTGTATATTAGCCTTTTATTGTATAGGATGCTTTATGACTATAAAGCATCAAGCATCATAGGTTGCTATATATACTAATAGGTCATTCATTCAACATGGCAACCAGCTGAGTACAGCTACTCAGTTTTCAGTGAATGTTTCTGATAATGTCTCCTTCCAATTACCTGATATTAACAATAATCATACACCCTGATATGTACCTTGGGGTTTATTTTCATCAGATATGGCAAAGTGACAGATATGAAGACAATGCCTTTGAAAGAAGAGTTTATTAAATTTTCCAGGAAAAGGGGCCACATAGGGAAGCAACAAAGCAACAAGGTCAGTCAGGAGGTAGAAGGGAGGAGAAAGCACAGGCCATGGCCTTTGTTGGGGTTTTCGTGAGAAAAGGGAAGGCAGGGTTAACAGAGTAGGACTGGCTAACTTAAATAACCCAGGGGACTTTGGGTATAGGTCTCCATTTATCTGCTATCTAGACCTCGGTTGATTCCAGGCAGAGGAAATACTGGCTCTGTGTGTGAGGGTTAGATAAAGGAGGTGGATGGGGATATGAACCAAGACCTGGTTGGTTTTCATATGAACATGTAGTAGCAGGAAGCTGTTCACTATCTCTAGGAATTAGTTAGGACTGGGAGGGACAGCCTCCTCCAGCTAGGCCCTCTCAGATATCAAACCATCATAAAATACAGAAAAAAGGCATGATTAATACACATACTCCATGGCAAGAAGGAATGGGAATTTATCATTAGCCCTTGTTCCATCATTTATTCTATTATAATCTACATTAATAAAAGAGAAACATGCAAATTGGTGTCACTCTGCTATACCCCAAGCCACACCAACCAGCCAATCAGAGCAACTATATGCAGATTAACCCAACCAAGATGGTGGCCAGCAGCCACAGAGCTGGAGCAAGCAGGAGGCATGGTTGCCCTGGTGATGGAGGAAGCCAAGCTTCCTGCCTGCCCTTGCCGGCTGTGGCCTCTGCTCAAAGTTTCAATTATAGAAGATAAATAAATCCCAGATACCTGCTTCCAGCCAGCTTCGCTGAGAGCTTAGGTCGCTGGGGGCAGGGTCCAACCTGAAAACAGCCATCTGCCCCTCACCTAGGCTGGCCAAGCACCCCAACAGGGTCCCTCACCCTGAAGGGGCTGTGGCCAGCCTGCAAACAATCATCAGACCCTCACCCAGGCTGGCCACACCCTCATGGGGTGAGGGTCCCCACTGGAGGGTTTGGCCAGCTTCAAACAGCCATCAGCCCCTCACCCAGGTTGGCCAGGCACCCCAGCAGGAACCCTCACCCTGAAGGAGCTGTGGCCAGCCTGCAAACAGCCCTCAGCCCCTCACCCAGGCTGGCCAGGAACCCCAGGGGGACCCCCACCCTGATCCGGGACACCCTTCAGGGCAAACCAGTAGGCCCCCACCCATGCACCAGGCCTCTATCCTATATAATAAAAGGGTAATAGGCAAATTGACCCTAACAGCAGAACCACTGGGAATGACTGGTCACTATGACACACACTGACCACCAGGGGGCAGATGCTCAATGCAGGAGCTGCCCCTTGTGGTCAGTGCACTCCCACAGGGGGAGCTCTGTGCAACCAACCACAAGCCAGGCTGATGGCTGCCAGTACAGTGGTGGTGGTGGGAGCCTCTCCTGCCTCCTCAGCAGTGCTAAGAATGTCCGACTACAGCTTAGGCCTGCTCCCTGCTGGCAAGTGGACATCCCCCAAGGGCTCCTGGGCTGCCAGAGGGATGTCTGACTGCCAGTTTAGGCCTAATCCCAGACTGCGAGAGGGCACAGGCCAGGCTGAGGGACACCCCCCCACACCCCTGAGTGCACAAATTTTTGTCCACTGGGCCTCTAGTCTCTAATAACATCACTCTTGGGATGTAATAGTCTGGGCTTTTAATCTCTTCTAGTCCATTCTAGACAAAACTCACAATTGCCTGTGCTACCCTTTCTGAATTTGCTAATTACAAGAGCCTAAGGATACACTTTATCTAAAAAGAACCCTAATTTGCCTATAAACTCCCTATGTTCCACCTAATTTTACTTTGTGCAGACACCTTCTTTCTTACACAAATGAAATGGTATCTAATTATTAATACATTTGCCAAACACTTGTTAATTATATAATGCTGAAATTGATGTTGAGATGAGCTTTCGTTTTGGGGACTCGATGACCCAGTGACTCCATGGGCTAAGCCATTTGGAACTGGGAATATGTTTGAAGGAATTGGTTAGCTCAGTCATGTTCTCTTTCATTTCCTCTCTCTTCCCCGTTCCCCTTCTGAGACTTACAAATCATTTATTTGTCTTTGTTTCTTTAAAACTCCCAACCAGGCAAATGGTCACTGCAGCTCTGTACCAACTGGAGACCAGTCCCTGTCTTATATCCATGGCCTCCCCAGGAGAAAACTTAGAGACTGGTCCTTGGAGCAGATGGAAAGGGGAAGCTCTGACCAGCCAGAGGTGTGTATAGAAGTGTGTATACTGAGAGTTGGGGAGTTGTTTTCTATTGTAGATGAAGAGGTTTTATTTGCTGACTATATTTTGATGTGGAACAGACAATAAGAAAGTCTGAGGGTGGACAGGTGGACACCCAACCTCACATATCTAATTGGCTTTTCAGGAAGCTTTCCTGGGATATTCACAGGAAACCTCAAATGTCCCAACTGAACTCACCTTCTGCCGACCTTCCATCTTCCAAATCCAATGGGTCTCTAAGATATGTCATTCTAAATTCTCACATAATCAAGAGGTTATTTTGTAAAACAAAGATGATATACCTTAAGTAGCATGTACTCTGAAGTTATTTGCTTCTTTTATTCTGAAGGAGAAAGTACTAAGGCATTGTAAAGTAATAAATACATCCAGGTTGAACACTTACCCTCAGGTTTTACTAACTTGTCCTATATATATAGACTAGGCCTGAAAGTAGATGCTCTGATACCAGCCCTACTAGGCTTCTGCCTCCTTGCATGGGCCTTCAGTCATCTTATTTCAGAGCCCTGTTAATTTTTGTTTGTTGTGGTTGTTGTTGTTGTATCAGGATATTGGCCAGAGGCTAAGTGGAATGACAAAAGAAGACACTTTTCTTCTCACCCTGATTAGAAGAGAGCTCGAGTCCCGCTCTTTGAGTTCTAGCTTATTAGACAAGCTTCAAAAAGAGCTGACAATCCTGGATCCTGTTGCTTCTGGATTTCTTCTTCAGTCTCAGTTGAGCCGCCTCTTCCTGAGGCATGAAGTCCCTCTGCAGTTACCAACAGTCAAGATCCTCTGCCAGAGGTTTGCCAGGAGTGGCTCTCCTGAAATGGTATGGCCACCTCGAAATTTCCAGTTCCTTTATTTTACTTGAGCCCACCAGAGTAATAGAATTAAAAGGCTAGTTTCTTTCTTAAAAACTAATCTTTACTATTGACCCCTAAGATACAAAGCTTATTTATATTCATACCAGAGGCCTGATGCACGAAATTTGTGCAAAGGGGTTGGGAGGGGCCTCAGCCTGGCCTGCACCCTTTCCAATCCGGGACTCCTCAGGGGATGTTCTACTGCGTCTCGCAATACAGCACCACTGGCTCCTAACCGCTTGCCTGCCTTCCTGCCTGATCACCCCTAACCTCTCTGCCTGTCTGATCATCCCTAACTGCTCCTCTGCTGGCCTGATTGCCCCTAAATGCTCCACCTCACCCCACACTCAGGACCCAGGATTCCCTCCTCTGGATGGTTGTAGGCACCACCTAGGCTTCCCTCCCTCTGGCCAGCCACAGGCACCCAGGACCTGGGCCAGCTTCACCTGGGCCAGCCACAGCCATGGGTATCCTGAACTATGGCAGCTTGTTCCTCTCCCAGGCCACAGGTGCTGGTGCCTGGGACTGCAGGGCGGGTGGCTTGTCCCTCTCCTGGGCTACTGCCTGGCTGGTCCCCATTCCTCTCCCACCAGTGTTGAGTGTCTAAGGCGTTAAAGCATGACAGCATGAGGGCATGATGACCATTTATTTGCATATTAGCTCTTTATTGTATATGATGTGTAAATCTCTAGTTAGAATACACCAGAATAGAAAATAGATTTAGGTCACTCTCTCTCTCTCTCTTTTTTTATAATATATTTTTATTGACTTCAGAAAAGAAGAGAGAGGGAGAGAAAAAAACATCAATGATGAGCAAGAATCATTGATTGGCTGCCTCCAGCATACCTCACACTGGGGATCAAGCCCACAACCTGGGCACATGCTCTGACTGGGAATTGAACCATGACCTCCTGATTCATAGGTCAACACTCAACCACTGAGCCTCACCAACCAGGCAAGTTAGGTCTCTTAGTCCTGTTTAATTTCTCTTTAATGAGCTTTCCCTTCTCAACTTTCATTGTCTACTCCTAACATTAGTGGGATAGTTAGAGAGTCAAGATAATGCATGCACTTAAATCCATTTTCAAGCTGAGCTGTTGGTAAGAATGGAGAACTTGACTAAAAAGTGTGACAGTTCCTAGAGCATTACAGAGTTTTGGGGGGTGGGGTAGTAATTTTTGAAATATAACTCACCACCATCAATTTACTGATTAGGAAACTGAGCCCCAGAAAGGTTATGGAATTTCCACAGGGCACCTAGAGAATTAATGCAGACCCAGGGCTGAGATAAATGTTTTCCAATACAAGGGCAGGGTTCTTTCTCTGCTTGTACTTTCCAAGTTCGCACTTGAAAGTGAATACAAAACAAGGTCCAAGTGTAACCAAATTCAGGGAGCTAGAGGAAAGTGTCCTAAAAGAGGAAGAAGTAATAGCAATGGGAAAATCATTAGTGAGCATGTGATGATAGAAAACCAGGCCAAAACCAAACTGGTTTCATGCTTAGCAGTTAGTAGGTACACAAATGAATGTAAATTCTCTCTCCTGCCCATCTTTAAACTGCAAAAATAAAATTAGTTGTATATGTATGAGAAATATTTAGCAGTACAATGGAAACTTACTAGTACAACCTCCTTGCATATTTAATTCAGTCAAATTTTCTTGTCTGAAATCCAGTGTATATCTGGGACCCTGTCTAGCTTCCTTCTCCCATACTACCCCCTCCACTGCTCTGGAATTGTCTGTCCACCATAATCTTTAGGATGCCATCCAGCCCAGCTATGAAAATGGACAACATTCCTTCAGTCCTTTTCTATGTAAAATACTACTAATAATAATAATAATAATATCAATATATATAAAAGCCTAAGCAACTGACCAACCATCTGACCATTCACCAGGTAACTATGACATGCAATGACCATGAGGGGGCAGATTCTCCAACCAATAGAGGAGGGAACCTGATTCATTGTGGAATTGACCATGGGTTAGGTTGCTGCTGGGGCACTGTCAGCCCCAAATCTGGTCACCTGTACCCCAGACCCAGTAAGAAGGGAGGAAGGAGCCAGTGGGCATCCAGATCCTGGGGGCTGGGCCTGCATGAGGGATCTTGCAATATGGAATCCCTCAGGGGATGTTGGAGAGCCAGTTTCAGCCCAATCATCACAGGCCAGGCCAAGGGATCCCACCAGTGCACAAGTCTGTGCACCAGACCTCTAGTAATAAAATAAAATAAAATAAAATAAAACTTTGAAAATTTTTTTAATTTACCTTAGTAACTAAGACCTTATCCTCAAATAATCTGAATATATCTGCTGAATATATCTAAATATAAGCACATATTATATATAATACATATATAAAAGAGAGAGAGGCTAAAGGCTAGGTTATAGTGTAGTAACAAATAGTCCCAAATCTCAGTTTCTTAAAAGAGCAAAAGCTTATTTTTCATTTACATTACATTTCTGTAATGAGTTTGCCACAGGCTCTTCTCAGCACTGTCATTATCTTAGCTCCAAAAGCCAGGCTGATGAAGCAGACACCCTGGAATTTTTGGGACATATGGCAGTAGGGAAAGAGCTCTGAAGGCCTCATATCAACAGTTTAATCCTCAACCCAGAAGTACCACATAACGCATTGGCCAGAACGGACCCACTACCCAGGAAGTGCAATTTTACCATTTGTCCAGGAGGGAGAATAATAGCAATATTTGGTAAAAAAACAAACAAACTAATAATTATTATATTTTTAAAGCTGCTTTAAAAATTCTTCATTGTTTAACATTTCAAACACATTTTATTTCAGCAGGCCTCTTTTGCCTACATGTAAATTAAATGAGGGTGTTCTGTTTCATATTTAATTTTCAGGTGAACTATGAGAAGCTACTCTGTTTCCTGAAAGTGGCAGCCTCAGATGATCCACAGCAAAGCAGAAGAGTCATGAATAGCAGCCTGAGGGAAGCTCAGGGTGGTACCCATCACAGGGAAAGGTACTTCCTTCCTTTCTGTGGGCACGTTATTCCCAGACTTTAAGAGCTGGCCGGGCTCTTGGAGGCAATTCCCTAGTAGGTGAGCAGTTTAGAAACATAGCTTGTTCACCAACACCCAGTTTACACTTAGTTTTCTCTCGCTATGCTATAAACAGGTGGGCATAGGAACTTATTTGCAGCAATTGTATATGTTTCTTAACAGCAGTGTGTGTCTTTTTTATGAGGTTTCGGTGTAAAGATGAAAAAAAAAAACACCCATTCCGAAATAAAAACAACTGTGGCTCTGGCCAGATGGCTTAATTTTAATTGGTAGGTGCATCATCCCATACACCAAAAGGCTGTGGGTTCAGTTCCTACCATACCTAGGTTGCAGGATTGATTCCTAGTCAAGACAGGTACCAGCGGCAAATGATCAATGTTTCTCTCTCTTCCCCTGCTCCACTCTTCTTGTCTCTCTAAAAATTAATAACACGTATCCTTGGGTGAGGCTTAAAATAAATAAATAAATACCTAAATAAAATGAAAGAAATGATAGCGCTCTGGTGCAGTATTCATCTAGAGAGCATTCTGGAAATATGTTCAGTCAGTGAACTCCTGCGCTGCAGGTACCAGCACAGAAAAGTTTAAGGTACAAAATCAATAACCCTTTCCCATAACCTTAAGGGAAAGAAATGATTAAAGGTAAACATAGGAAATGAGGAATATCATTAGAGATGAGACACAGTAAAACATGACAGTCTCCTTGTTCTCTAAGAAAACTGGCAAAGGGCTGTGGCTAGGAGGATAGTCCCATTGCCAGAAGCCGGGGCTCAATCCCTGTTTCTGCCACTAGGTGGAGCCTTGGGCTAGTCACTTACCCTCTCTGTGCCTCCACTCTCTAACTGTAAAATGGAAATAATGTATAACAGTGACTGAGTTAATTCATGCAAAGTTCTTAAAATCAGTCCTGGTACACAGGAATTGCTATAGAAGTGACTGTTACTACTTTTTAACTATCCTGCCAGAAGATACTCTTTTCAGTTACAAATCATGTGACATAGTGATTAAGAGCCATGGGATAGGAATTTACCTCTTTAAGAAAAAGGTATGATTTTCTGTACAAATGTCCCTGGGCCAAGGGTTAGACTTAATTCCCTTCTACATGTGCTCTGTTGACTCTGATACTTCATCAAACATTCATTGAATACCAGCTGCGTGCCAGGCACACTTTGCTGGGCACAATGAATTCAGAGGTGGGTAAGGCCCAGTTACTCCTTCAAGGGCTCACAGTCCAAATAAGTATCCCTTTGGGAGTAACCAAAACCCATAAATCCCTATACATTTTTAATGGTCAGCAACCACGTTTCACACAATAAAGGTCATGAGAGGTAATAGACTGTGCACAGGAGAACGTGGCCATGCTTTGGCAGACACGGTGGGTCCATGAGTCCTAGACAGGAAGCCTCTCCTGAGCTCCAGGCTAGGTTATGTCTCTTTGCTGCACGGTCGCATAGACATTTCCCTTCATAACAGACATTGTCCTGGTAATTACTTATTTAACATTTGAGGTTAGGAACAGCATCTGTCCTGGCCCACTCAGCGTCTAGCACAGGTCTAGCATAGTTCCTGGCGCATAGGAGATACTCAATAAATACTTGTTGGATGTAATTGGCACCTCCCATTATCCAAAGAGCTTGTATCACTTCATGTGCAGGGACATCTGGATTTCTACCCTATAAAAAAGGTGCCTGAAGAGATCATTTTGAACTCATCACAGAAGGCTCTGTTTACATGAACCAGATAGTGTGTGTGTAGAAGCGCAGGATGAGTGGCCTGTAATGAACCCAGGCGCCTTGTTCATTAATGTGCTACTCAGGAAAATACCCTCTCGTGCTCTTCAGGTAGAGCTTTAAATGAGGCAGCTCTGCGATGTTTCTAAAGCCGCCAGCATCACTAATGGGACCAGATTAAAACCACTCCTGCAGCAGGTTTCCTAAAAATCCCCACTAGCTGCGGTAAATAGGTTCCATACAACACCTGCCAGTTCAGGACCCAGTGTCCAGAGATGGGGGCCAGAGCCCCATGAATTCCCACCCCCAGAAACTGGTATTGAAAGAAAAGAAGGAAGAAAGAAAAACTTTTGATTCAAATCTGGGACAGATACTTCTGATTGACAAGGCCGGAGTCATGTGCCCTGAGCAGTAAAGAGAGGCTGGGAACATAAATAGCTGACATGCTTGTCGACTGGACTGAGAGGCAGGCTTCTGGGCTAGGGAACTCCCTGAATAAGGAAAGTGGGTGCAGAGCTAAGTGGCCAACACAAAGACAAATAGCCACTTCTCCTCCTTTTCTGTACCAAACTTTTAGGAAATATTAGCTATTGTTAAGTAATTCAGAAAGGCATAGTTTGGTGTCAAAGCTCAAGTGAGAGTTACAGAGCAAAAGGAAGATACCATACGACCTTTCGAAAAGTTAAATGCATCTAAAAATAATCCATTGCAGGTACCGTACCACATCTCGCAGAAATAGTAAGGAACAAAACAGACTCTACCCACATATTACGGAGCAAGAAGACTTCCCTAGTAGATTGCTTCATAAGATGTGGATCGACTCTATTAACCAATGCCAGGGGGTGCTGGAGCATCCTGGGGGCCTACTGTGTGCATCAATTCCCATTCAGTGACATTATCTTCGTAGCAAGAAACCAACCATGGTGGGAGTATTCATACCACGGAAGTCAGTAATGCTCCAAAGTAGGGCTTTCTCTTGAAGAGCTGGTTGTTAGAGATTTACCAGCACACCAAGGTAAATAAACGAGTTTACATGAGTAGGGGCTGGGGATGTCATAGACTGTCCCTCCGGGAAAGTGGCACTGAAGCTGAAACAACAGAAAATAGGAAACGCTTCATGGCTGAGAAAATAGTTTGGCCAGATCTGGAAGTTACACATACTTTTGAAAGTGAAATATGTAAACACCTCAAACTAGTTTCTTAAAATAAATGACTCTGACATTTTATCACACTGGTCATTTTCACCTGTTATGGAAAGTAACAAAAGCCAGTTTGCTAAACTGCCTGAATAATTACATACATTTACATGCCATCTGGTAAATATGTAATTACGCCCAAACTTTTCTGGGTTTTCAAACTACAAATAGAGTCAAGGATAATGCAGGAATAATGGGTCGCAGGATCTGCCAGGATCTGCCTTGCTTTGATTGTGACATGTACCATTTGGAAATGTGATGATCTGGGCTCAAAAAAAAAAAGTAAGAAGTGAGTAAAGTAAACTACCATGAACACCTCTAATTTGTTGTTTCTCTCAACCTGGCAAAAAGAGAGGGTAGATTACAAATTTGGTCCATATTCTATTCTAGTCCAGTGGTTCTCAACCTTCCTAAGCCGCGACCCTTTAATACAGTTCCTCATGTGGTGGTAACCCCCAACCATAAAATTATTTTCATTGTTACTTCATAACTGTAATGTTGCTACTATTATTAATCGTAATGTAAATATCTGATACGCAGGATGTATTTAGGAAACCCCTGTGAAAGGGTCATCTGACCCCCAAAGGGGTCAAGACCCACAGGTTGAGAACCGCTGTTCTAGTCAAATGAGTCTCTTCCTCGAGAAGAGACTGTTAACTCCCTAGAATGGAACAGATTTGACTTAATCTGTGAAGTCGCCACATGCAGTCGCATGACCAGGTTCCCAGGATTTAGAAGGTGTATAATGCAGGTGAGAGACATAGTGTGAAATACACAGCAGCTTCCTTGAGGGGTTCACCTTTTCACAGACTTTCCCCTGCCCCTCCAAGCAGTGCTGACCCTCGACATGCCGACTCGCCATCAGAAGTGACCAGGAGCCTGCTGGAGATCCTAAAGCTGGCACTCAGCACTGCCAATGGCAAGCTCAACCTGGAGAGCCTCAGTCGGAGTTTCCGAAAAGAAGACCACGCATTGTCTGGCTTCCTGTCCCTACCCAAGGTAACAAAATTAGATTTCAGATCTATTCAACCTTAAAAGTCTACCTGGAGGCTTTGGGTCTGTGTTCTGCCCGTAGATTATATCGCACAGTGTTTTGTTTTCTGTGCCAGAGAAGAGAGAAACAAAACAGAAAAGGAATTGTGAAATGTGCAACATTGATCCAGAGATAGATAGATAGATAGATAGATAGATAGATAGATAGAGATAGAGATAGAGATAGAGATAGAGTTAGAGATAGAGATAGAGATAAAAGCATAATATGCAAATCAACCAGACAGCGGAACTACCAGTTGGCTATGATGTACACTGACTACCAGGGGGCAGATGCTCAACACAGGAGCTACCCCCAGCCCACAGGCCTTCATCATCAGCCCAGTCAGGGTATGCTGGCCAATCTCTTGGTCCCTCCCCCTGGCCAGCAGGCTCCAATTGCCCAATGGGAAACAGGGAACTGAGGGTGGGTGGTGGCAGACACGGGTGGTGCTGGGGCCCAGATCACCCCGCTGGTAGCCCCACACAGAGGGTGGCAGCAGTGGCAGGGGGAAGGGCTGGTTGCCAGCAGCCAGAGAAGATTGCAGGCCAGACCTAGGGCCCCTACCCATGCACAAATTTCATGCACTGGGCCTCTAGTTACTTATTTTAAGCTATATTTTGTGTCAACAATATGGAATAATATAGCAATACCAAAATGGTATTTCACAGTAGAAAATAAGTCTTTGCCAAGGCCAAATGTCCATTTCTCACACCCTCACCAGCTTCCAGGAGGTCAACATGTGGTATCCATTCCTTTGGAACAGCACATTGTAGGGATTGGTGTGACTTATTGCTAATAGAGCTGTGTGTGCTGTTTTGGGAGCATTAATTAACAGTGCAGATGTGTTTCATGGAAGAAGATCCAGAACCATAAACCACAGTCATGAGGCTACCTAGGATACAGGCATAATAATAATCACCACGAATGCTACAATTTCTTTTAACACCAACTCGTCACCACCAAGCTTGCCGGTGTTCTCACTAAGTGCCAAGTCCTGTGCTAAATGCTTTACTTACATCATCTCACCTAATACTGAAAATACAAAATCATTAGAACCCATTTAGTACATTTTTAAAAAGGCCTTCAGTTAGCAAGTGGCAGAGGCAGGATTCAAAGTATACAGACAAACTGAAAATTAAGAGCTAGAATTGGCACGTCATTAGGCAGAAGCTATCTGGAAAGTTCCATTGAGCTCAAGACACAAAAGTTAGAATTCCAGAGGAGTAGAGAAATAGAAGGAATTGAAAATTACAGCAGGGGGCGGGGTGTGAGTCCCATTGGAAAGATTTAAAAATACCTTTCCTCTAGGTAAACAGGGGTTAGAATTGAGAGCAGAGAATTTAAAAGAACAAGTGATGTTTACTAAGGAAGCAAGGACACAATATTCTGAAAGTGGGATCTTATTCTGGCACAAAAGTAGCTTGCTCTGTGCTTTCATTTACACAGTCAATGAAGCATGCAAAGGCAAAGCTTGTGTGTGTGTGTGTGTGTGTGTGTGTGTGTGTGTGTGTGTGTTACATTTGCATGCATGTTTTACTAGAAAGAGAGAGAGGATACTATAGGAGATTCCACACATCCTACACACACTTTTTCATGCTCAGGAGTATATCAGTAGGAATAGATTAGGAAGCACCAATTCTTTATTAGAAACTACATAATAGCATCAGTGATGCTAAAATGTTCTCAGACGATACTCTTAGAGTGGAACATAAATGACTTGAAAATCAAAGTAAAATTGCTTAACCTCTTTGAGTCTCAGGTTTTTCATCTGGAAACACTGGGTTCCAGATGTCTGCCTCCTGTCTGTTGTTAAACAAGATAAGTATGCGAAGACACTTAGCACACTGCATGATACTGAACACGGTCAGGGGGAGCGGACCTTGAACTTCTCCCCCCACAGCTGGCCCTGCAAGCTTAAATTCATGGTTCATATCCAAGGAAATGGGACACATTTTCCTGAAAGCTGGTCTGCCTCTCGTGAGCCATCTGGCATCTCTTAAGACATCTGGAACTCACTCAAAGTATAGTACAGTTCCTGGAGGCATGTAAGATACAATTCTGTTTCCCCAGGATGTAAGACAAATTGAAGCCCAAGGGACATTGGATACAGAAGGCAAGCAGTTCCAGCCCAGCATTTTATTCCTGGACACAGGACTTCAGAGTGGCCTGGGAAGAGCCATCTGAATTAGAAGGGGTTTTCTTTTTGACAAGTACTAAATCTCCTTGATGTCAGAGAGTCACCATGCAGAGAATCACAGACCTCCTTAAGTTTCTCATAAAACTCTCCACCTTGGGCTAGACAGAGGTAGGGTGCTGAAGCTTCCCCTCACAGCCAACATTTCAGAGGGTTCACAAATGATCAATAGCCTCTCCGATACGTAAATGCAGTCTTGAAGGGTAATATGAGTCTCGTCACTCAAATCAATGGAATTTTGATCACTGTCAGAGAACAATATGAAAACTTATCAACTACCTATCATCTTCATCATACGGACTCACTCATCCTGTTCCTCTAGCACGTCTTTAATACAATGATGGCTTCTGGAAGGATTGCTGAGGCATCATGGATCCACGTACATTTGTTAGCCACCCTGATCATTACTCAAGTAGGTTTAGAAACTAAGACGCTCCCAAGCACACAGGCTCAGATTAACCCCTTTTATACATAACCTGTATTCATTCTTCATCTCATGAACTCATTCCCTTTCCACTCTACATCCCAAACTGCTTCCAGACCTCCCTCCCAGGAGGAGTTAGCTAGAACACAGGTGGCTATCCTTTTTACTCTGCTTCTAATTACTCTGTCTAATTACTCTGTTTCATTTTCATGCAACTTCCTCATTACCATCAACAGGGAGTCCATTCCTGAGGGAACCCTGGCTTTGTGAATATGAAGTTTATTCTGGTGACAAGACACTATGACACTAGTTTACCTAGTGACAGTCTTCTGCAGTTTGACAGCTCCTCTTTGGTAGTTTGTTGTTTCTGTATCAGTACCCTTTGCCCTAAAATTATAAAGTTATTTCTACTAACTTCAAATCTTTCCTTCTTCCGTTTCAACAGCCATCTTTCGATCAATATGGTATGTTTATTCTATACTTGCATTCAACATGTTATTCACTCAATGTGTTCTGGGAACTGTGATGAGGCTGAGGGCAACAGACTATTACAATTTCGGGAGCTCAGGGGAAAGGTGGCATTTTTAAACATGTCACAGTCCTGTATAACAAATGCAGTGATGGCCATAACACTGAGCACAGAGAAGAAACTCCAACCTAGCCTAATCCAGAAACTCTCCATAAGAGAAGAAGCAAATACTAAATCTTAGAGGATAGGTTAATTTGGCAAAGAATTGGGGGAAGGAACAGAGGAAGGACTCAGAAAGGTGTTCTAGGTAAAAGGAGCAATGAGAAATGGCCCTGAAATGAGAGAGAGAATGGTTAATTCAGGGAGTTGGAAGTCATCTGTAGTGGCAGAACATAGTGAATGTATGGCAGCTGGGGATGGTGGGAGATGCTGTTCAAATGATGCCAGGATGGGAAGTAGGAGCTAATTTATGAAGTTCCTTAGGAGTGTAAATTTTATCCTGAAGGCACAGAGGACTCATCAAAGGATATTAAATAAGTGAATGATATGATCAAATTTGGAATTTGAAAAGAGCACTCTAATAGAATATGGAGAATTAAGGCAGATAGATCTTTAGAAGGCTGGTCCAGTAATTCAAGCAAGAAATTATGAGGGTTTAAACCAAGGAAGTAACAGGAAGGATGGAGCTATTAAGGAAATGTAAAGTAGTTCTTGATGACTAATTGAATGAGGCCCTGAACTAGGAAAAATAAAAAATGACTCCTGAGGTTCTGGCTTTGGTAACTTGATGGCTGGTGGTACCATTCTCTGAGACAGGAAACAGAAAAGTTGAAGGGATATAGGAAGGGATAAAGAGTTCAGTTTGAACATGTTGACCTAGGTTTAGAGATTAAAACTAATAAATGAGTTAAGACTCTTCAATATGGAGCTGAAGCCATGTGAGCAGTTAGGGTTACTAGGGACACAAGGAAAAGTGAGATGGGAGGAGTGAGGAAGGCACTCATGAGGAATAGGTAGACAAAAATAAGCCAACAAAGGAGACAAAAAATAATCAGAAGACACATGGGAGTGGTCAAGAAGGCAAGAGATAAGCCATATCGCATGCTGTCATTGATAATTAGGAATGAGAAGTATTCATTAAATTTGAAACTACGGAGGTTACTAGTGACTTGGTAAACACAGTTTAAGCATCCACCATGATGGGATAAAATGCAAATAAAACCATAAATGGAAAGAGAAGAAGTTGAGGGCATCTGAGCACCACTCTTTCAATGAGGATTTGGGGGAAATGAATATTTCACGTGTCAGTTTCTAAATAAGAGATACTTTATTTACATCCGATTTATAAAAATTCCTGATTAAACAGAATAAACTTCACATAATCTCTTTCACAATTGAACAAGGGTCATCCTTTTAATATCTATGCTTTAAAGGATTTTAATAATAATCCTGAATAACACTAAACTGCCAGGATTTTCTGGTAGATATTTCTATTACTCCTCTACAGCTGTCAGCAGTCAGTTCTTAGCAGCTATCAATCAATCTGCTTCTAGGAACCCTGATGTACTATTTCCAATCTGCTGCTCATTTTAGCCTGGAGCATAATTCAATATTGCCAGCAGTAAATAAACTGTTTTTAGAATAACCTTTTAATATTGATGTTTCAAAATATGCCCTGGCCAGTGTAGCTCAGTTGGTTGGAGCATCATCCCACATACCAGGTGATAAGTTTGATTCCTGGTCTGGGCACATGCCAGGGTTGGAGGCTGCAGTGTGGGAGGCAATGAATTGATGTTTCTCTCTCACACCAATGCTTCCCTCCCTTTCTTCCTCTCTCCAAAAAATAAAATAAGAATATATTAATATGCTGTAATCATAACTATGAGTCAATTCTTATTTATGGAGTAAAATGGAATAATGACTAATTTCTACTTCTCAAAATTTATTCTTTACTAACTTCTGTCCATATACACTCCACTGTTCAGTGTCTTTTACTCATTAATTATTGCTCTTTTATTGTTTAACAGTGTGCTAGGCAGAGGGGGTAAGAAAATGAATGAAACACATTTCCAGCCCTCCGTAGACCATTGTCTTGTAGAGAAGCTCTAAAGAAGAGATAATTACTGTTCAGCATGGAAAGGGGTATAAAACTATTGAGTGAATAATGTCAAAATACATTCAGTCTCTAAAAAGCACCATGCTCTTTCTCACCCATTATCTATAATGCTTTTCTTCTGCTTAGATTCTCCCCAAACCCTTATTCTCCTAGCCAACTCTTAGCTGTTGTTTAATGTTTCAGATCAATATTGTGTGTGTGTGTGTATTGTTTGTTTTTGTTGTGGGGTTTTTTTGTTTGTGTGTTTGTTTTTGTTCTTAAGCTCCCCTGATACAACTCCTCTCTCTGCACTTAGTAAGTAATGCTTGCAAGTTTCAAATCTAGACTTGTGGTTAGTTTCCTTCATATAGACAAATGAAAATTATCTTGTGTTTCTGTTTAAGTCTAGGTTTTATTATCATTCAGGTATGATCAGATCAACAGATCAGGAGATGACTGCCACTGAAAAATTAGTGTGGTTATCACAGTTCCCAAGAGGAAGGGGCATGGCATCCCTCCTTGCCAAGTCACATGAGGGAGCACCAGAGGCCATCAGGGGACATGTGGGCAAGGCCTTCATTGTGGGATGAGTAAGACAGGGTAACCAGGTTTAGGGTCCACTAGATTGAATAATTTGGACCCTGGGGCATAGGTTCTGTTCTGATGTATGTTGGTACTTGGCCTGGGGTAAGAAGGGCAGGGAAACAGTGACTCAAGCCTGAGAGCCCAATGAAGGAGGTGGTTGGTTTGCATATGAAGGGCACACTTTCCTGCTAGTCAATTACTTTATCTAGAATTGGCTAGCCCTGGGAGAAGCAATCTCTCCAGAGTCAGCAAAGCCCCATGATGTTAAAAAGCCAGATCAGAATAAAAAGACATGCCTGATGCACTTATTATACAGAAATTGCTCTCAAAATAATAATAGTAGCTACTATTTAACACTAAATTAGACATTTTGTTCTTTATTTTGTCTCTTCCTTCCTTCTTTCCATTCTCTCTCCCTTCCCCTATCCCTCTTTCTTGTTCCTTCTCTTGCAACTCTTTCCTTTCCTCTTCTCTCTTTCTCTTTTTCTTCTTCTCTCCTCCCTTCCTTCTTTTCTTTATTCAACAGATATTAATTCAATATCTACCAAAAGCCCAGCACTATTCTAACTGCTTGTTTTCTCATGTAATCTTCACAGAATCCTGGGAAGCAGAAAACATTGTAGTCTTATTTAGTAGATGCAGTAACTGGGCATAGCAAGGTTAAGTAACTTCCTAAGGTCACACAGATAACAGGAAGCAGATTGGGTGTTCAGAGTAAGTCCTGTTTTATTCCAAAGTCTATATGCTTAAACATTATGCTAACCATACAACATATGCTATCACACCCCTAAAAGTTTGACATGTTTGAATCTAAGTATCACCCACCCACTGAGTTGAGAGCTGAACTGGTTTGTCAACTAGACTCAGAATACTAAGTACGTAGGAAACTGCAGTGATACTTCATTCATTCATCCAACAAGTAATTTATTGAACATCTGGTTTCTAGAGTAAGTTCCACGATTTATGTGACATTGAAAAAGTCACTTACTCTCCCTAAATCTTGGTTTCCTCATATATAAAATACAGGATATATTAACCATGCTAATACAACAAGTTTGTTTTGTAAATCAAAGTAGATATACAAAAACACTTTGCAATTTACCTATATTTTAAGTATATAATTTCTAGGACTTGACCACCAATTCTGTGGCTGAAAAATATGTAAGATCAGATTTTTAAAGTTCAGTGACTTCTGGGTAATGAAGTATACTCTGTGTCAACCAAACAAAACCTTGCTATTGCTGAGCATTTATTTGGACATTCTTGTCTTAAATGACATCCTAATGGTACAGTGCACTCTGGGGTGTTAATTCTTTGTCAAAATCATATAGGTTCTAATTTTTAATTTCATTACAGTGACAACATCCTTTTTCTGTGCAGGTCAGAGCTATCTGTGGGAAACATGGATTACATCTGACTTTGAGCCTTCTGGAAACATTGCTCAATCATCAAGATTTGGCTTACCAAAATGAAATAAAGTAAGTTGGTTTTTTATTCCCAGAGTCTTCTGAAAGGACACCAAACACAGAGGTCTGTCTCTAAATTACTATGATTAGTTTTATGTGTGAAACAATCAATTTCATCTCCTAAAGACAGAGGTAAGAAATGTTTGCTTATATTAAAACAAATTGCAGACCAGTAGTTTTATTGCTAGCTTTACCTAGTGGCTGGATAAGTTTCTATTGAACGGGTACAAAAAATATTTTACATGAATGTTAAAAGCACACTTTATGTAAAATGAAATACCCATTGCCTTTTGAAGTTATTTATTACGTGTTCTTACAAGCTAATATCTGTTTAAAGTATGGTAGTTCGTAAAACACTGTGTAATATGAAGCAAGAATTCTCGTGATTTGTTCACAGTGTGTTAAGGCCAAATACTTTACTTACCCAGAGAAAAACAAAAGCACTGAACTTCCATTTCCAGTCATTATCAACTATCAATAATTAAATTTACCATTTTACCTTGAACAACTAAAAGATAGGGCAAATTATATGAAGGAATGGTTCTCAGATACTAGACAAGAGGCAGCACAGAGCAGTGATTTCTGACAGAGAAAAAAAAATGAGGTAATCTCACCTTATTGAACAACAAGGGGGAATCTAAACTTAGCCCAGGATTTTTCTTGAGCTAAAGAGAAAAATCTCTCTAAATCATGGTTTCCTCATATAGAAAATACAGGTAATATTGTACTCCACTTCCTGTGGAGTTCAGCAAGGCCAAGGAGGCTAGAATACACAGTACAGGGTTATCAGAGAGGAGAGATCCCCAGAGAGTTCTTTCTGGAGTTTTCCAAAGAGTTGCCCTGGAGTCTTCATGTGAGAACTGGCTAATCTGTGCATTTGAGAAAACTACCCAAGTCCAAAGAAAGAAAAACAAGAAAAAAGAAAAAGGTGGGAAAATGCTTAGATCTCACACAGGGCTAGGAATAGTTCATATTTTCACAAATTGGAAGGAAACACATGTGGCATTGAGTGGAGTCATCAAAAGGATATTGTGCTGTAGTGAGGCCAAATTTCTCTAGACAAATTAACAAATCTTATAAATCCCAATAAAGCTTAAAATGAGCAAAGTGTTTCTAACTTATTTAACTACATCCAAGAGCAAAACCCCCAAACTTCTAAAGGAATAAAAAAAAGATCAAAAATATAAAATTCACAATTTCTGGCATTTATACAAAAATTACCAGGCAAGAAAAGAAGACCAAAAAAAGAACAATCTCTTATTAAGAGAAAAACCAATTAATAGAAGCATCATAAACAGAGATGATGGAAATAGTATATAAGAGTAATAAAGGAGCAATTATAAATACACTTCACATGCTCATAAAAGCATGTGCCCAATGAAAGATATGGAAGATACAAAAGAAAGCCAAAACCAATAACCCCAGTCCAATAATATACTTTAAAATAGCCTATGGTCAAAGAAGAAATCACAAGGAAAGTTAGTAGAAGCTTGGAACAGACTGTCAAATCTCAGAGGGAAGACAGGGGTGGGTGGGTAGGAAGAAATCAACCAAAGAATTTATATGCATATATGCATAACCCATGGACACAAACAAACAATAGGGTGGTGAAGGCGGGGGAAGGGGGTGGGGCAGGATAGAAGGAGTCAATTGGGGGGAAAAAGGGGACATATGTAATACTTTCAACAATAAAGATTTTAAATATAGATATATGTATACATATACATATAATGGTTTTCAGATGTTAGTCAAGAGACAGCACAGAGCAGTGATTTCTGACAGAGAAAAAAAAGGGGGTAAGCTCACCTTATTGAACAACAAGGGGGAATATATATACACTAAGGGCCTGGTGCACAAAAATTTGTGCACTCAGGGGGAGTCTCTCAGCCCAGCCTGTGCACTCTCACAGTCTAGGACTCCTCAGGGGATGTCCACCTGCTGGTGTGCCTGGCCAGCCTGGGTAAGGGGCTGATGGCTGTTTGAAGGCTGGCCAAGCCCTTCAGTGGGGACCCTCACCCCATGGGGGTGTGGCCAGCCTGAGTGAGGGGCTGAGGGCCATTTTCAGGCTGCCCACAGTTCCAATTGACCCAACATCCCAGCAAGGCTGGCTGGAATCAGGTTTCTGGGGTTTATTTATCTTCTATAATTGAAACATTGTTGCCTTGAGCAGAGGCCCAGCCAGCCTAGGCAGGCAGTTTCCTCCATCGCTGGTGCAATGGAAGCCTCCTGTTTGCTCTAGCTCCGTGGCTGCCGGCCACCATCTTGGCTGGGTTAATTTGCATACAGCTGCTTTGATTGGCTGGTGGGTATGGCTTGGCTGGTGGACATGGCTTATGTGTACCGGTGTGGTGGTCAATTTGCATATTACTCTTTTATTAGAATATATATATATATATATATATATATATATATATATATATATATATACTCTGTATACGTTGAACTGAATTAAAAATGAAAATTCAACACACCAGTAATCCTTGGCTTTTCTCTCTTACACATTTCCCATCCAATTCATCAGTAACCCATCAGTAAGTCAACTCTATGTTCAGAATATGTCCAGAACCTGGTCACTTCTCACCACCTCTTTTGTTACTGAACTATACCTCATCCAAGCAACTATTATCTTTCTCCTCTGTTACTATAATAGCCTTCTAACTGAACTTTCTTCTTCCTTGTCCCTAGTTTATCCTCAGTACAGCAGCTATAGTGACCTATTAAAACCTAAAATAGTTCTTGTCATTGATTTGCTCATAACACTGAAAGAGCATCTTACTTCACTCAGGAGTTTTAAAAAATTCAGGTCCTTACAAAGTATTCCATGTGATCTGCTCCTCCATCACTTCTCTGGCTCCATCTACAACTTTCTTTGCTCATTATATTTCAGTTACGCTGTCCTCCTTTTCTTCCTCAAATTCACCAGGCACACATCTACATTAGCACCTATTTTCCAAATGTTTCCTCTACCTAAGCTGTCCTTTCCCCAGATGTCTTCATGCTACTCCACTTTTCAAGTTTTTGCTCAGCCATCACCTATCAATAAGGTTTACACTAACTACCCTATTTAAAGTTGTAGTCCCCACCCATTCTTACCTTTAACTTGCTTTCCTTTGCACTCTTCTATACACTCATTGAGTTCTAATGTATTTGGCAATTTGCTGATGTGATGTTTATTGTTATCTGTTGATTTTTGATAGACTATAGTGTCATAGGGCAGTCAGGATCTTTGTTTTATTCATTGATGTGTCCCAAAGGGTCTCGCAAGCATGTCAAACTCACAGCCGATGGGCCACATGCCTCGTTTATTTAATGTGAGTTTGACATGTTTGCAATTGTCTGGCATGTAATAGATATTCAAAAAATATGGAATTGAACTTAACTAGAAAAGATATACAGTCTTAAAATACTCTTAAGGATATAGAGACATGAATTCTGCCTAGTGCCTGGCTCAGGATCAAATGAAAGAAAGCCTTCTCTAATCACTTCATCAAAATCAGGCCCCTTGTTCATATATTTCCTAGCACGTATCACTATTTGTAATTGTATATTTATTTGTGTGATTTGTTAGTTTAATGTCTAGATAGTGATCTCCATGCTGGCAAAAAAACACGACTGTTTCCTTCGCTTTCTTATTGTTGTGGTTGTTAATCCACACCAGAGGATATTTTTCAATTGATTTTTAGAGAGAATGGAAGGGAGGAACAGAGAGAGGGAGAGAGGGAGAAACATCCGTATGAGAGAAACACATCCTTTGGTTGCCTCCACATGTGCTGACCAGGGTTGGGGATTGAATCTGCAACCCAAGTGAGTGGCCTTGACCAGGAATCAAACCCACAGCCCTTCGGAGTTCCAATTGACCCTCTAACCACTAAGCAACACCAGCCAGGGCTGTTTTCTTCCTATTTTATTCTCAACATCTTGTAGGCTGGTATCTAGCATATGGTAGGTACACAGTAAATGTTGATTAATTAATTAATTAATTAACTAACTCATTTATTTATTTACTTACTTACTTAATCATTTACTCAATGCCTGCTGTATAATAGTCACCATTCTTATCGTTGGAAATATAGATGTGAATAAAGCAAGGCTCCTTCCTTCATGAAGTTTGTATTCTAATGGGAAAGAACAAGCTAGAACATGTGACATATCACATGGTGATAAGAGCAATCCAGAAAAACAAAGAAGGTTAAAGGTTAAAGGAAACATCAATTAACAAATAAATGATGATAGAAGGCTGAGCTTAGTCAATGAATTTCTGCCAGACCAGCTTTGGACAAGGGAGTTTTTCTTCTCTAAAACCTCAGAGCAGTGGTTGGGTGAGGGTGGAGGGAGGTGGTTAAGCAGCAGAAGCAGAGAAGTGGACTCAGAGCTGAGTAGAAAACCAATAAGCTAAAATTGGGAGGCCTCAAAAGGCAACAATATAAAGGGAGGAAATGCAAGTATAAAAGCTCACATTGAACCTGGCATATAGTATACTCAATTAAAAGTTGGTGTTCAGAACCAAGATTGTAAGAATCAGAGATATGAGAATAAGAGTGAATGGAGAGCAAATGAGATTAGGCTACTTAAAATTATATCAATATTTTCACTTTCCCACTGTTTAATGTGCAAATCAGAGGAGCTGATTTGTTTTATTCACCTGTCTTTGACCTTGGAATGTTCAAGGACATCAAACAATGAAACCACTGAAGCATTGCACTATAAGTGATAAACCTGTTTCATCCTTAAACAGTTATTGGCTAAAGCTTCTTCTGGGGAATGAAATCCATTCTGTTAAGGGCTTTGTATGCAAACCTATATCCTTAAGAGATTAAAGATGCAATTCAGGCATACATTTCAGGAGCTGAATGCACGAATCATTATTTTAGCACATATTGTCCATTAATCTGCTGTTCAATTGGGAACCCATTTGGAATGCGGCTGCTTGCTAATTAGCAGGATTCTAGTGCTGAGTTGCTTCCTGATTAAATGTCCTTTAGAATCAATAAAACATCAGGAGGGATTATGGTGATGTGGGATTAGCCCCATCTAACCAAATACAGTGAATTGTGATCTCTTCTTAAACTGTCATGTTGCAAGAACTGATGAGAGGAGCAATTTCGTGAATGCTGTTGCACAGTTGTTGCTGAGTGTGTGTGTGTGTGTGTGTGTGTGTGTGTGTGTGCGCGCGCGCGCGCGTAACATTGAAATTTTATTTTTTGCAATTTGCCTACCAATTAGCAGAGACTGAATGACTGCCAGGGTAAGGCGATTTTGAGAAAGACTTGATTACGATTCAAATCTCTACTCTGAATCACCCTGATGTAAAATGAGTTCAGGTTGTGTTGGATGGAAATTATTATCCCTCTTCTTGGCCGGGAACATGTAAGTCAGAATTAGCATTTAATATTTCTGTGTGACTTTACAATAAATGGTAATTAAGGGGGGCAGAGGGAGAACAGGAGGCAAAATAATATTCTGAAATTGTATTGGCAAAATTAAACACTTCACATCCAGTTTAAAACACAGGCACACAAGCCAAATTGTGTTGGGGTAGGGGATAAATAATGAAGTTGCTATAGGAGATTTGTAAATGGAGTGGAGCAATTGACACAGCCCCAACTAGGACTTACCATACACATCTGGCCCATTATTAAGAGTGCAATTAGGTTGAAAAGGACTGGTTTGAAAATCCCAAGACCAACCAGAGGATTTTACGAGATAAAGGAGACGTGAGGTGTCTGATTCAGCAATTACTTTTAATGAGAACAGGAAAATTGTTAGGCAATGGATTATTACAGATATGGCTTAGATCTACCCATTGATTTGGTCTTGGAAACTGGACCTGGCTTTTAAGAGTTTATTAATTCCAGTCTTCTCTTCCAGAAGCCCATAATTCATATGCGATGAAGATAATAATAATAAAGTTATTGTTATTATTAATAGCCAGCACTTCCATAGTGCTTATTATATTCTTGGCAGTTTTCTACATACTTTGTAAATGTTGACTCTTAATCTTTGCAAGTGCCCACATGAGGTCAGTACTATTGCTTATCAGGTGAGGAAACTGAGGCACAGAGGGGCTAAAACCAATATGCAACTGATAAAGAATTCATCAATAGGCTAAATCAAATGCAGGCTGTCTAGCTTAGGGTTTTTGGCTCTTAATACACCATACTGACTCCTGAGGAACTGGAGTTCACAGGATGGTGGCTAGGCCCAGGGGCTGTGGGCAAACAGCTTGAGGTCTACCTTTGGGCTTAATACCGAACACAGTTCTGAACCAGTCGCTGAGCATCACCTGGCTTCTCCTCTAGGACCCAGGACAGGTGTGGGACACAGATATAAAAGCAGGGAGGCTTTTAAGTTCCTGGAGCAGATATGATCCAAAGAAGCTCAGGGCTTGCAGGTTGCCTCACTGGTTAAAACTCCCAATCTCCCTTTAGCCCCATCCATGCAGAAAGGCAGAAGCTCCGGAATTACATAGGCCAAGGTGGAAATCCCAGAAATGCACTGGCTTTGGGAACCTGGGCAAGTAAATATCTTCTCTTGGTTTTGCATCTGTCATGTGGAAAAAGAACCCTTTCATCTGAATTTGAGTTTACTGTCTGTGTGTCAGGGACAGACTTTGCTTAGCAGGGTGAATATGCAAGAAGAGAAGAATCCAGCTCAGGCTACATGACCAAGAAGCTGAAAGCAAAGGAAGGCAGTGCAGTTAAATGAGCACGCAGCTGTAAAGGTGTTGCTAAATGGTTAGAACTCTAGTCCACACACCAAAAGGTTGTGGGTTCCTTCTCCAGCCCTGTAGGGGCACAGCAAGAGGAAACCAATCAATATGTCTCACTACATCGATGTGTCTCCCTGCCCCCTTCCACTCTCTCTGAAGATCAATGGAAAAAAATATTCTTGGGTGAGAAAAACAATGATAAGTGAGCAGCCAGCAGGTGAATCAAATACCCACCTGAACTAAGGGAGTAAAAGATTCATGCAAGGCACCTAACATGTCCCAGGCACGAGGCTAGATGCTTTACATGGCTTATCTCTTGTCATATTCCCAGCAGTCTTTGAGTTATATTTTTCATACCCACTTCAGAGATGAGTAAATTGAGATTCAGAGATCTTAGTAAATTGTTCCGAAAGTTGGGTGTCTTTGTTCCTGTTGTAGGCTGAATTATATCCTCATCCCCGCCCCTGATTCATATGTTGAAATCCCGAGGACATCAGACTATGACTGTATTTGCAGATAAGGCCTTCAAAGACGTGATTAAGTTAAAATGAGTTCATCAGGTTAGGCCCTAATCCAATCTGCCTGGTATGCTTATGAGATGAGAAAATCTGTGCTCCTAGAGAAAAGACACAGCAAGAAGCCTGCCATCTCTAAGCCTTAAGAGAAGCCAAATCTGATGAAACCTTGATCTTGAACTTCTAGCCTCCAGAACTGTGAGAAGATCAGTTTCTGTTGTTTAAGCCACCCAGTCTGTGGCATTTTGTTATGGCAGCCTGAGTAAACTACACAGCCCCTAAAACAAGGGTGGGAAACTTTTTCCTGCTAAGGGCCATTTGGATATTTATATAATTTGAGAGCCATACCAAATTATTAACTTAAAAATTCCTGCATTTGCTCAAACATTTAATTAACTCACACCTACTGCCTTGGCAGGGATGGTTTCTCAGGTCTTACATGGCCCTCTGGCTGGACGTTCCCCACCTCTGCCTTAAAGGCTAACCGTCTCCTCCCTAGTCTCCTTCCCATCTGCCTCCTCCTTCTAGCATACTTTGTACCTTCTCAGCTGCAGTAGATTACATTCCCAAAGGAATGGCTAGAATGATGAAACTCTTGGAATCACGGGAGTTAACCTTCGAGTCTAGCAATTGAACAGACATTCTCTTCAGTACTATTCTACCCTGGATGTCAGCTTGTAGGAACTAATTGGATGAGAGATGGGGAGGAGTATTTCAAAAAGAAGGAGCAAAAAAGTGAGCAAAAGCATAGCAAGTTTGGAGAACTACACTGTTGTTTTGACCGAAGTGTACATTTCACAGGGGGAAAAGGTAATGGGCTTGGGAAGGTAGCACCTGAACACCTTTGATTTAAGCCTACAAGAAGCGTGGAGAAACATGCCACCTGTAATTAATTTCATCATGATTACAAGGGTATTTCTATGAAAAAGCTCACATTTTGTGTGTTTGGCTTCTGTTTTGTCTCATGTCTATATATAAAATGTTCTGTATAAAATGTCATTTGCTCCACAACCCATTATCAAAATTCCAATGGACAAATAATGACACAAACAATGTACCAGTAGCAAAAACTAATAGAGCCACAATCATAATATGCCAACTATAAATACACAGAATCTGGAAAAATTAATGAGTTGGCTCCCCAAGTTTTACCCAGCGTACCTAAAAGAAGTGCGAAGAAAGAAGACATTTTGTGCCTTCCCTTGGATTTGAAGGCCCCATGTTTTAACCAACCATAAAGTGACACAGATGCTTTCTGTAGCTGCCTCCTCCATTTGTCACTCAAAGACACACAAACATACACTTACCTGCTGTCCATAAAAGGTCACTGCCACCAGTCTAACGCCACAGGAGTTCTGAGTCTGGAGTTCGTAAACAGGACAAACTTTATTCAGATAAACAGCTTGCAAACCAGAGAGGCCTAGAAAGGAAGAGATTGATCCCCACCTGGTAAAGGGAAGGCCTGCTTATGTAAAGTTTCCACCCCCTTCCCTCCCTGATAGGTCCACTTCCATGCAAATGAGAAATCCAGATTTATACACTCTGATTGGCCCAAATAGCACCATCCTGAATGGTCTCATTCACCCATTCTGATTGATATTATGGAGCTGCTCTGATTGGTCAGTAAAAATGCAAATGAGGTTATGGCTGTACATTACTGATTGGACAGGGCAGGTCTCAATCCATTGGTTGAAAGACAATTCCAGGAACTCCCTTATAAGGGTCTGGTCAGCCTGCAGGAACACAGTGCAAGAGGCTGGCAATTCAGTCTGTGGCTTTTTCCCTGAAGTGCAGTGTATGTGAGAGGCCTCTGTCAGCAATGGCTGCTAGATTTTAGTTATGAATTTGAGCCAGATTAACCACAAGGAATCCTTGGCAGGTTATTTCTTAAGGTCGACAATGCACACTGCTTTCTGTACCTATGCAGAGAGTACAACTCCTAGGATTGACAGAGCAGTAAGTTGGGGAAAGGAAGGCAGGAAAGGGAAAAGCTGGCTATGGTGTTTACATCTGGTGAAGTAAAATTCCTGAAAATACAGTTGTGTAGCTTGGTAATTGTATATGCTGAGGGGGATATCGATTATGACATACTACACTGATTTAGTGTCTGATATTCAATAGGTGCGATAAGAAGATCCCACCACTGAGGTGGTCCCAAATGAGGGGTACCAGCCATCCAGGCATTGGTGGCAGTTGCCACCAGCCCTTTAACTACAGGATTAAATGAGCAGTGGGTAGGCCAATGGAAATTTACACAACTCATTCACTGAGTGGGAACAGTTCCTCATCTGACCCTGAATAAAGAGAAAATCCAAGTTTTTAAAATACTGCAAACATAAAGAGGGAATCATGATTCTGCAGACTCCAAATACAACAAACTTTTTAAAATGATTTACTCTAGAAACTAGAAAACCACCTCTGTTCTCTACAAGATATAAGAAGGTACTAGTATGTCCTCTGTTGAAAGAAACTGGAAAATAATAAGTATCATGAAATTAAAAGACTATAAAAAATGAATTTAAAAAGCACCATAGGTGAACAGAAGAAATTACTAAAACCCTGGGGAATTCTGGATAGTTTCAAGCAAGTTAAGAGATAGAATTAAGAAGTAACTGGATTATAACTATGTGTGGTAGTGGATGTTAACTAGACTTACTGTGCTGTAATTTTACAGTATGTACACATATTGAATCATTTTATTCTACACCTGAAACTAACATAATGTTGTGTAAATTATCTCGATAAAAATTATGAAACAATTAAGGAAATGTGAATACTACTAGATATTTGAGGGCATGATGGCACTTGTGTTAAATGTTTGTATCGGCAAACCTTTTCTATAAAGGGCCAGATAGTACATGTTTTAGGTTTTGTGAGTGTACAGTCTGTTGCAACTACTCAATTATGTAATCGTAGCCTGAAAGCAGTAAAAAAGCAACACATAACTAATGGCTGTGTTCCAATAAAATATTATTTATCAAAAAAAGAGTAACCAGTACTCAGTAAAAAGAAAAATTAACACTAAAAATAATCTAATACATAATGTCAATTTTGAGAGGTTCCCACAAAATCTGAAGAACAGAGAAGAAAATAAGAAAAGATAGTAGAGGTAGAAGAATAAGACTAGAAATTGAACCCTCAAAGCCTTGGTATTGTAAAATAAGAAATAAGAAATATTGTTCAAGATATAAAAACAAAAGTTAACAACTGAAGAAACTTTGCAACGATGGGAGAAGGGAAAAAAATTATCTGTGTACAGATGAAGAAGATTCACACTGCTCTAAACTAAATTAAGAAAAAAATGTACCCATGTCAATCCTGACAAATCTTATGTATTAAAAAGACAATGTATTTAAGGCTCTTGGCCAAAAACAAAATAAAACTAAACCAAAGGAAATAAAGAGAAAAAATAATTACAAATGATCAAAAATCAGACTAACCTCAAACTTTTGCAATAATAAATGTCAGAAGACAGTGGGGCTGTGCTTATGGAATTCCAAAGAGGGAAAATGTAAATGAAGCCAAGTTACATTACATTCATATATAAGATCACATAGTATAATGGTCAAGGGCAGAGGGTCTGAGTTAGCCAGCCAGGGTTCACCTCCTGGCTGCCTCATCAATCCATGTCCTTGGGTAAGTTATCTTCATGTCTCATAAAGTGGTTATTTCAGTTCAATGAGAAATGCACATTAAGTCCTCAGAAAGCTCACTGACGGCCATTTTAACTTAATAAATCAAAGTTAGAATTTGAACTCAGATCTGTTTGAATCTAGGATCTAACTCACAGACCTTGTCCTCTAGTTCCTATTTCTTTGACTTGATATTAGGAGTTTGGCACCTGCTTCTGTGGTTAGAATTATAGTCTTGTTATGACAACCAGATCCCATTCTCACATTTAAGTTGCCAATGGCTTTTTGAAGGTGGTAAGGTCAAATAAAGAATGTGGAAGATTTCACTTTGGGTGATGGGCACACAATGCAATAGACAGATGATGTATCATAGAATGGTACACTTGAAACCTATATAATTTTATTAACCAGTATCACTCCAATAAATTTAATTAAAAATATAAAGAAAACATTTTATTCAAAGAATCTTAAGAAATGTATTGGTCGTATTAGTCCTATGCATCATTTAAATCAGGTAATATCTAAACTCAGTACTTAGAAAATTTTCCCACTGTCTCCTTCCTCTACTAGCACAACATAATCAAGAAGGAGCAAGAGAGCTTCCGGTGCCATTTGTCCAGAAGCCTCATCTCATATTTGATAACTCCTATCAGTTCTGAAAAAATAAATGCTATGCAGTGTGAAAATATGAATGGATCTGGGTTTTGTTTGTCAGGCTGTTGTTTTTCAATAGCTCAGAAGATGCGTGGCCCTCCTGTAAAGGTCTAGAAATAAATTGCAGCATGGGTAAAAGACAGGAACTACTTCCTTTGCAGTTCATTCCTAGATCTGTGCTAATATCAGATTCTGCTTCTCCTTCCTTGCCTAGTCTTCAGCAGCTGATGTAGTCGTCAGCTCATCTGGCTTGTGGTTCTATATACCTATGCTTGATGTATTCATGTGCCCCAAAATGAATGAGACTCTGGAGGCCATATTTTTCTGTACCACTGTAAGAACTTTGCTGATTTGTGATATCATGTCCGGGAAATGTTTTGTGCAATGTAAGTAAAACTAGTTACATAGCTAATGAATTATTTTTATTTAAAGAGAATACAATCACGTGACACTAGATATCTTCTAGAAAACCTACTACGTGTATCTCACAACTTGCTCTTTCTTTTTGCTTAACTTCTGATGGGTAAGAAGGAGATAAAAATTCTTACCAGATGTAATTTGGTTGCTAGCAACAGAAACTGCCTTTGGCTGACATAAGCAAAATAAATATTTGAAAGGATATGAAATATTACACAAAATTAGGGAAAAATAAAACTTCAGGAAGTGCCAAATCAAAGATTAGGAGAGATACAGAGACAGAGAGTGGGGGCGGGAGGAAGGGAAGGACTTGGGAATGGAGAAAGTGATAGATAGAGATTAATTAGACAAGGTGAGTCACAGCACTGTCCAGGGAAGGGTATGGAACCTTGAGTGTGGTCCATTACCCCAGAGAAGAACATATTTGTATATAAATGGAAAGTGGATAGATGCTGGACAAGCAAATATACGTGATTTTCCAATACCAAAGCATTCCTAAAGTACTTGTAAGCTTACGTGACTCTGATTGTCACATGCAGATGTATTGCTCAATGCAATTTCTGCTTGGGGACTTCACTAAATAGTGTCTATTTGCACTCAGCACTCATTCCTATTCCCTTCTATACTCTCTTGACACCAAAGTTCTGAAATTGATTTAAGTTCCATCAGAGGTTTAAATGACAGAAAGAAGTGGGAAGTGGGACAAAGGTATTTTAAGTATTTATTTTCCTGCAGTAGTAGGAACCCCAGACCCTGGCAGGCATCAGTTTTCCAGTGGCTAAAATGCAGTTTGTACAGCCAAGTCACCAACCTCACGGTCAGGGGCAACTGAGACATGAGTCAGAACTTCCTGCAGTGTCCTGGTTTCTAGAATATATCTGCTGAGGGAGGCCTGACCCTGAGCCTAGCAACAGACATCAACTTCCATTCTCCTGGGCCTTGCAGTCATGTGTGGGCACCTAATTCCTTACATTGAAGTCCTTTCTAGTGGAGATACTTAAAGGAGCTTCTGTTTCCTACATTGCAGCCTGAATGATACAGGTATCAGAAAGCTCCTTCAAGCCCAGCAGGAGTAGTAGCTCAGTGGGTTGAGTGTCCTCCCTACACAGAAAGGTTGCTGGTTGCTGGTCAGGGCACATACGTGGGTTTCCAGTTTGATCCCAAGTTGGGAAGCATACTGAAGGCAAGCAATCTCTCTCTGTGTCTGTCTCTCTTTCTTTCTCTTTCTCCTTCTCTCTCTCCCCCTTCCCAACTCTCTAAGCATGTTCTCCAGGGAGGATGGGGGAAAAAAAAGCTCCTTCAAAACTATCAATATAAACTTTGAGCTTTATTACAGATTCTTCCAGAGCAATGATATTGATCACCAATATTTTGTCTCCATTTTTGCACAGATGGCAGAATTTTGTTGAGTTGTTGAGCAGAGCTTCCTCTGATTTGTCCTCTGACTTGCATACAGGTGAGTTTAATAATATTTCCCAGAGCTATTGTTGACTCTAATGCTTAGCTCCAACTGTTTGCTTGTTGGGTTTGATTTCATTGCTCCAAGAAATTTAAATGGCTCACCAGTGCAGAAAAATAAGAGTGAGAATTACCTTAATGACTATTCTTTTAGGATAGTTGGATCATAAAATGCATAACTCTCCAATTTTTATTATATCATATAGTATTCTTTAGTGATAGCCCTTTACAGTGAATGCAGCACAATTATGGAAGTTGGTATTATTTATTGAAACTTTAGTCATGCAGTTCCTTAGATCAAGGGTACAGACCTATTTGATTGATAGCTCACAAAAAAACACTCCACAGACATGTGTGTGTGCTTTTGTGTGTGTATTTATGGTAGCATTTTTTAATGTTTTAATAAATGAAAACAATATAAAGATTGTTTAGGAACCATTTCCTTAAATTATAATATATCCAATTGATAAAACTATGCAACTGTTATAACCTGGCTGGCCTAATACAGGGAAATTTCCAAGACATATTATTAAGTAAAATTATACGGATGAATTGGACAAAATATTTAGTAACTGGCAAGTTTTAAATATTACAGGTTAAAAATATGCATTGATATTAATCTGCTGTTGCAATTTCTCTATATACTTTAAGCATCAACCATTTACTGATTACCTTTTAGATCAAAATGCAAGGTACTGAGCATCTGAGGGTGGGGATGTCAGTTTCTATTCTAGCAGAAAAACAAAAACCTTACAAGGTATGTCAAACAGAGGGAACTCACAACAGGAAATTGGGGGATTTGTTAAAGGAATATTGTAAGACTGAGAGTGAAAAGAGGATGATGAGTGTATTTATTTCCTTAGTGCTGCTGTAAGGAAATACCACACACTGGATGACTTAAAATATTAGGAATTTATTCTCTCATACTTCCAGAAGTCTGAAATCAATCATGTCCCTCTGAAGGCTTTAAAAATGAGTCCTTCCTTGCCTTCTCCAGGTTTGGGGGCCCCTGGCATTCCTTGGCTGTGTCTGCATAACTACAAACCCCACCTCTGTCTTCACATGGCTTTCCTCCTTCTGTGTCCCTCTTCCTAAGATCTTCTCTCTTTTCTCTTATAAAGACACCACTCTTCATTGGATGTAAGATCCACCCTAGTCTTCAACTCTTGGAGACCAATCTGGAGCTGAAACATTCCTACCACACCACACACTGAGATGGGGAGGAATGGTCCACACAAAGCAAAATACAGTTGCTGTCACTTTAAGAGGGTAATGAAGGGAAGGATATCAAAGAAGGAATGAATGCTGGGAAGCCAAAATAATAAAAAATCAACTCCAGTCACATGCATGGCCCATGAGGCCCTTTGGTTGTGTGAATACTTAACCCACTATCTTACCTTTACATCCTGGGTCCGCAAGGCTCTCTTCTCAGCTATTGCCGGAACACACTAAGCAGGCCCTCTGAAATCTTTGCCCTTGCCATAGTTCTTTTCTGGAATACTCTTTCCCCAGACATTTTCATGCCTTTCTCCCTTGTTTCCTCACTCATGGCTCTCTATGTCACTTCAGAGAGACCTTTGGCAGATGCCCTATCGAAAATAGCAACCGCCACTACGTTCTGCACTCATAATCGGCTTTAGATGTATTCATAACATGTATCACTACTTGACATTATTTTACGCATCTATTTGTTTGTCCCCATCACTGGAATGTACACTCCATGAAAAGATTATGTCTTGTTCATAGTTGTGTCATGGTGCCTAGAACGGGGCCTAGTATAGAGTAAGCACTCAACAAATGCTTGCTGAATAAACGAATGAGTTAGAATTCCAGACCTCTCCCTCCCTCTGTTGTCATAAGTAGGTAACTGAAACTTTCATTCCCTCAGTCTCCTCATCTGTCAAATGGAGATAGTTTCTACCTCTCAGGGTTATTCTCGAGATAAGAAAACATGAGGGAAGTGATTGGCATATATAGATATTTGACATACATTGGTTTCCTTCTCACAAGAACTTCATTAGTAGGTCCATTGAGGTCAGTTTTTAGCTACGCTGGCTTCACTTGAGAATTATCTAGGGAATTCTAGGGGTGAGAACGCCCCTAGAGATTCTGATTTCATTGGCCTGGTGTGATGACTGGGAATTGGTAATGTTTAAAGCTCCCCAGGTATGAGCATGTTAGCAGCCAGCACTGAAGACCACTGATTCGAGTTCTTTGGGGGGAGTCAGCAGACGGGGGAGGACAGGGAGCATGGGGGAGGGAGGAATAGAAGCACTGGCTGTGTAACTATCAAAATCCACAGGAAGCCCTGTAAAACCTGACCCTTCCAACACCTGGAAATCTCTAGAAGCCAGCTTGGCTGATTTCCTCCAGTACAAATGTTCAGCTGGCAGACTAGACAGATGGTTATTATTTATCCTTCCTGCTGTGTTAGAAAGAAAAAAAATAGCTCTGCCTTGGGGTTTCTCCACCGATTTTTACATGTGCAAATCATTAGCTTTTTATATGCTTATAGGTATTAGGAGGGAGACAGAGAAACTTAAAAGACACCAGGAGGACTATTTTCTCCTAAAAGAAGTTTCAGAAGTGCAGACAGTAAATAGAAACTGAACTAGGACAAAGTCTAGATTCTAGACCTTATACTAAAAGGAATAATGCATATGAACAGTGCCCAGAAGAATGCCTGGCACATCCTAGTTAATGTTAAATCCTCTTCTAGATATGCTTACGGTCATATAAGTATAACTAGAGGCCCCATGCACAAAATTCGTGCAAGGGGCTCGGCCCTCACAGCCCCGACTTCATCTGGAAGGTCGTTTGGCTGTCCAGTCTAATTAGCATATTATGCTTTTATTATTATAGATAACACAACAACAAGTCCTGTTTTGAGCAACTTCCCCATGTTAAGGCAATTTTTTAAAATCCCCACATCACTGCAAACTGCTGATATCATTCCCTTTTCACAAACAACAAAATTAAAATCCGAAAGCTTGTAAAGGGAAGAAGCAGAATTAGCATTTGGGTCTGACGCTAAAATCCACCTTTCGGCCCTTATGCTATTTACTGTTTCTAGAATCCCTTTAACTCTCTGACTCTATGACTTGAAATAATGTGAACCTTTTTTCATTCACAGGAAACAGAAAGCTTCCTTTACATTCTGGGTGAAATAAGCAGGGGCCATTGCTACTAAGTGATGACAAGTTCCCATGACAACTTAAGTTTTCAACAGATGAAATTAGACCTGCCTAGAAGAGGCAGCCCTAACTGGCTGTCATCAAGATCCTCATTAAGCATCTATTAAGTTTTACTCTGTATAGCGGCTGGGTTAACTATGGGAGGATACAGAAATACAGAGAAAACTTCTCTTCCAGGGCCTGAAAAGGTATTAGAGAAACAGAACCATATATTTAGTGATTTTATTTACCAAACTCCAAATTAAGGCACAAGTTTATTCAACAAGCATGCATTGAGTCCTTATTCTAATGCTGGGTGCTGGGACTTCAGAGAAGATTATGAAATCGCATTGTTTTCTCCATCAAGAAACTGAGGGAGATTTTTAATGATTTGCAGATGTTAACAAACAGCTTTTTAATCTGGTAGATGAATTTATTTATCTAAACATCCTTAGATAGGTAATTCTATTAATTAACATTTAGTGAACACTTGCTATGCTACAAGTATTTGCTTTATCTTTTCTAGTTCATTTAATTTTCACAGTAACCTCTAGGTGGCATTCTCCACATTTTACAGAAGTGGCAATTGAGACACAAAGAGGTCAAATAACTTGCCCAAGGTCATACAGCCAGTAGAGAAAGGAGTCAGAACTTATTGAAAAACTACAGGCCCAGTGCATGACATTCATGCACTCAGAGGGGTCTCTCAGCCTGGCCTGTGCCCTCTTGTAGTCCAGGAGCCCTCAGGGAATGTCTGACTGATGGCAATCTGTCAGACATCCTTAATGCTGCCACGGAGGCAGGAGAGGCTCCCACCATCACTGCTGCACTAGCCAGCTGTGAGCTCGTCTTCTGGTGCACTGACCACCAGGGGGCAGCTCCTGCATTGAGAGTCTGCCTCCTGGTGATCAGTGTGTGTTATAGCGACCAGTTGTTCCACCATTAGGTCAATTTGCATATTAGCCTTGTATTATATAGGACTAGAATCTTTTCATGCAATAGGCCTTCCCTTCCCCTGGCTGATGGCACCGGTTTTCCTCTGGCACTGAGGACCCAGGCCTTTGCTCTGGCCGGAGCCTTTAGTCTTTGCTGCTCTGGCTAGAGCCTTCAATCTTCGCTCTACAGCTTTGCACCTATGTATGCAAATTAACCACCATCTTTGTTGGGTTAATTTGCATACTCTCCTGATTGGCTGGTCATCGTAGCAGAGGGACAGACAATTTATATGTTTATATGTTATTAGGTAAGATAGTGAAACCCAACTCAGAAGCAGTATGTATTTCTTAATGGCATATTTGCATCTGCATTAAATACTGGAGCTGAAGCACTTAGAAACCTGGACTGTGTGGACAACACACAGATTTGTAAAAGAAATCAGTCTCCAGTCTGATGGAAGGTACTGAGTGATGAATGAGAAATGCTCACAGTAACTCTTAGAGGGTTTTAGCAGAAGGTCTTTGTGTCTTTTTCCTGAATCCTAAAGAAATTTCTTCTATCCATGAAGACAGCCAACTGAGCAACCTATAGAATTCCTGGGTTAAGGATGCTATTCAAACACCTTCCTGCACAGGACCTCTGACCAAAGAAAGTGGCAAGGAAGGGAGGAGACAAAGGTTTAACCTGAACTTCAGGCACACACCTGTGTGGTGGGAGAGGCAGAAGTGCCTGCTTCTGTATTAAGAGGCAGGACCACTCCGCAGACTGTGAAAGCCCTCCTGTTTAGGGCGGTTCAGGCTATTGTCTATGCTTATCTGGAACACTCGGTACCATATGCCCCCCACCATCACCTTTGCCTGGAAACTCCTACTCACGCTTCAGGTTCCCAGTTTAAGTGTTACTTCCTCCAAGAAGCCTTCTTTGATCCTATAACACTTACACATACCCCAAAATAAATTTATATATTTTCACATTCTCCTGTGTTGTGTTGGTGATAGTTGGTAATGAAACGATCGTTTTAAGTAGTTATGTAGCATCTGCCTCCCTTTTGAGAGCTCTATCAGGCCAGGAATCGGCCTTTCTTACCCACCAGTGTATCCCCACCACCCAACACAGGGCCAGCCTATAGCAGAGCCTCAACATCTTCTCTGCCTGGGGACATGTGCATATGCATTAAAATGAAGAGACTAAACTAAACCCTTCCACTTTTCTATTTCTTGTCCAGGGAAGGAAGGAAAGGAAACCTCTGCCACCGCAGTGCAGGCTGAAGTCCCTGAGATGTCTCAGGGCAAAACCAAACACATGGTACGCACCTGGGTATATGCAGCTCGGGGCGGGCTTTGCCAGTCCTTCCCCTTCTGGTCTCTGATGCTGGGTGGGGCTCTCCCTTCTGGGTTTTTCATTTCCACCCAATGCCTTGATGTCAGACTACCTTTGACTTTGAGACTCTCCTCTGGCAGAGAAGGGAAGCAGAACTCCTACAGTGTGGGCTGGTCCCCTGTGCTAGCCAACATGCATGCAGAGACCTCATTACCACTTGGGGACAGACGTGCCGTCTACCCCAAGAAACTGGACCTGTAGCACGTGTGCAGGTGTCCCTCCACAGCCTGCGACTCATCCACCAGCTGCCATCAACATAAAGGGTGGTCAGGAGACCTATTTTAACATCTTCAGCCCAGCTTCCAGAAACAGAGGGTGACCTTTTTGCCAGACATCATATTTTAAAATATAATGGTTTCTTTCTTTGCTTTAAAAAAAAAAAAAAAACCTGGCAAGCAGTAAAAATCTGTTTTAATATTCCCAGCACTTAGCCAGGAGGAGATGCAGACAGAATTGAAAACCAGCCTGAGTTTTTCTGTTGTTGTTGTTTTTGAAATGCCCGGATTAGAACATAATTCATCTTGAAATGACGGGAGGCCTCTTCATGCACTTCACACGTTGAAATATTTTAGAAAAATAGTATCCATTTTGGCAAGCCACTTGCCATGCAGGAAACAGCAGCAAATGCTTTCTCCTTGAGTGTTAAGTCTGTTGTGAATAAGATTATGAAAAATAGACTTTGCTCTTTTATTTTGCCTCTTTTGGAGGGTTTTGCTGCAGCTCTGCAATAACTGATTCTTCTCACATCCCTGTATCAACAGAATTCAGAAAGGGAAATTGAAGCTGAGGTTTGGTAAAGCAAGTTTCTTACTGCCCCAAATAAAATCACTCACTCATTCACTGATTCAGCCAGGAAGCATGTCTTAAGAACTATGTTCCAGCCATAACCAGTCCTTGAAGACATATAAGTGACTGCCACAGGCCCAGTCTTCAGTTCTCTGGTGGAAGAGAGAGATACTCTAATAACTATTATGACAGCCCACAGTAAGTGCTATGGTGGATAAAGGAGCTGCAAAGAACTGCCCCTCACCCAGCTGTCAACAAAGGCTTCCCATAAGAAGTGAAATAAGACTCCTGTCTTGAAGGATGAGTAGGAGGAACCCAGCCAATCAATTCATAAGTGGCAAGAAGGAACAGCTTATATAAGGCATAAAACAACCTCATTTTTCTCTGGTTCTATGTGGCTGGAGAAAAAATATGTATAAGTAGGACTGAAAGAAGATAGCAAGAGCAAGAACTTGAATGGTCTTGTGTGCTGAGCAAGGAATTTGAACTTCCTTTAGATGCAATGGGCCAAAACAGTATAAGATGTGTGAGTGAGTGAGTGAGTGAGTGAGTGAGTGAGTGAGTGAGTTGAGCTTAATTGGGGTTCATACAAATTTACCCTTTCCCAGTCTTTAGTGGTCAAACAGAATGTTGAACTATCTAAAAGAATATGAAGTTATTTAAAATTAGTGTCTCACCTCCAAGGATCTCTTTGGACCCTCTAAATATCCACCAAGCTGTATGCAAATGTGCTTTTACCTGGGTAGATAATCTAAAGCTTCCTTCAGATTTCTAAAGTGAATCAAAGCTCTAACAAGTATAAGACTCACTCAGCACTCAGTTTTCTTTATGTAGCTTGCAGCGTTTCCCAAAATTGATTTTATTAAAGTGGATTTTTAAATATTAATCTTGTAAAAATTTACTGGTTGCTGATCATCCATATGGGTATAATTTCATATATCATTCTGTTATTTCAGATGAAGCAATTCTTCACATCCTAGCAGCAGCTAAATCCACGTCTGTTAACAAACTCAAAACTTGGCTTCTTGTTGCAATTACTATTATTTAGAGCTATTGGATTTTTTTCATAGCTTGTAAGTGAGAAGTTTGAAACAAAGGTACAACATTGGAAAAACTCAGGCACTTGAAAGTTGGGGGGAAGCACAGATGTTATACACAAATTAAAGGCATAATTCTATGGCAGATTAGTTAAGATTATTTGGGTTGCAATTATGTGAATCAACTCTACCAACATAATTTATTGGATGAATAGAGAAGCATATTACGCTACCTAAAGTTAGAAATGTAACAATGAACTAAAATCAGCTTCTTAAATATTATAACTTCCTCTATTTTTTCCCTTCTCTCTTCGGTCAACTCTATGTATCTCTTATCTATCTAGCTATCTACCTATCTATCTACTGATTTATCTATCATCTGTATCTCAACTGACCAGCTTTTGCTCATTTCCGGTACACAGTGGGAAACCTGCTAGAGTACTTACCTCTCACCCAGAGATCTCTGTTTGTCTGTCTCTCGGTCTTTACCTCTCACAAATATTTCCAAAATCACTAGATAATGAGTTTATTGACCCACTTTGTATTAGATACTCAGCCCTATACTAAGTACTTAGATTTATGTCGATTCTCTTTACGACCATGTAGAGAGCAACAATTCCTGGAAAAGTGGAGTTGAGTAAATCAAACTATAACCTGCTCTCTCTACATGGTAGGTGACAGGATGGCCCCGCTGGGACTTATTTGTCTATTTATTCTTTTAAATAATATTTATTTTATACTGAACATGGGGTTATGATAACAAGATGAACTATACATAACCTCTACACCCTTTCTCTAGTTTTGTCTACCATTCAATGTATGATCTTAGTAAGTCACTTCCACTCACCTCAGCTTCCTTAAATGAATGGAATGGACAGAACTAGAGGTGCTTCATGGTCTGTTATAATGAGCCCACTAGCCTAAGGTAATATCACTGTTGTTTCAACCACTCTTTGTCAAGAAACTCACATTCATGATCCAGAGGTTTTCCCACCAAAATGTTGTAAGCATTTCCTGAAGCCTGTGCCCTGTTGGTGCCACTAATATGAAGACTAGAACATTATGAAAAGGCTCAGCCAGTTACAAAAATTTTGCTTTATGTAAGTCAGAAATGCAAACCGAATAAGAGTCATGATTTCACCCTTCTCCTTAAAAACACACACGCTCAAATAGTAATTTACGTCCAACAAGACTTGGCAGATACGGTCCTATGGCACTGAGGATTTGAAACTCATTCTAAAACCAGACCTTGCAATAAATCGTACTAGTTGTGTGGCCTCATCTTTGGCCAAAAGACTGGAGGTGCTCTGGGTGGTGAATGTACTGCCAGTGAGATGCTTGTGTGTTTTTTGGTAGAAATCTCCTGAAGCGGAGCTGCAGCCAGAAAACCTTTCTGCTGAGATTTCAGCCCCCAAGGATCCCCTGAGCTCTTTGATGATCAGACCAGTCTCACAGCCGTTTGTGAGTCCAATGCCAGAGAACAAATCTGAAGAATGTGAGATGTGGATTGACAGGTTCAGGAAGCTAGAAAATGCCCTATACCTGTGTGATCTGAGTAATACAGGTGAGTGTGTGAAGCTGATATACCTCTCTCTTCATGTTCTATTCTGAACGTGGACACATCTTTTTTCACTTCTTAAAAAATACAATTTGCATATAAACCCAGTGCTTGGCACTGTGCTGAGCACAATCAAGAAATATAAAGATGAATCAAGACATGAATGAATCCCCCACCAGGCTACTTACAGTTTCCTTGTGTCTCTGATCCTCTCTCCACTCTACTACCTGAGTCTAACCTATAATCCAATCTCATTCTCCTAAATAAAATAATTCAGCATACCTACTAACAGTTCTTAGCAAGGCAAAACCTGAGCCCTGTCCACCTGAC